>JAPDSC010107180.1:0-24421 GCA_026290005.1 Latrodectus geometricus
TTTTTTTTTACCTCGCCCTCTCTGTTCATTATGTAACGGCATTTTACTCTTTGATTCCCAATTATAAATGTTTTGGGATCAGGCGATAATCGAATTCCGCTCTCGCCAGCGTTATTTGCAATTTAAAACTCCATGCACCAGAGAAGCAAATTAGTCCCTCTGACTCGTGAATGAAGAAAAGGGTGAGAAGGATTTTGCGGATGCCACCGGAAGAAGATAATTCCTACTTTTTATTCCTTATTCCAATTCATCGAAATGAATGCATAGATATATCGTTTGGTGAAAAGAAAAGGTGTTTTTTTCATGTTTATGTTCCATTAAATTGAATTAAAATAGTTTTATAGAACGTGTTCTATTTTCGTTGCGTCTGAAAATAGTCTGTGATTGGATCTTCATTTTCCCTATCAGTATTCTAATGAAGGAATTCATAAAATGCATTTTCCTTTTTAATATTTTTGACTTCAAACATGTATTAAAATATTATACATTTCTTCAAGTCTGAATCGATTTAGGTTTTATAAGATCGATATTTATTGTAACTGAATTTCCGACCAAAATTCATTTTCTGTAAAATAAATTGATTTACCTTTAAATTAATTTAAATAAAATGCATAGAACAACATATATACTGCATTTAAATACATTATTTTATATTGAAAAAATCGGTGTTGGCATTTATATATATAACAAAAAAATTAATTTTGTTATATATTGCATTTCTCTGAGGTTGTACAAGTGTTTCAGTTTTCTGTAAAAATAATTCGATTCAAATTTCAATACTACCTTTTCAAATGCGAAAGAAAAAAATTGAAATAGTTATAGCATTTATTAACAGTTCATGCTTATATTGCTGAGCCAAATTAAATTTATTCTTCAATAAAAAAATATTTATATAACTATATTTAAAGTCCTAGAAAGTATTTATTGAAGTTCATATGTGTAACTTATATATTTATATAGAAATCTAATGAAAAAAATTATTTGTTATTGAAAAATTAATTTAGATTTTTAAAAGTTCAAGGAATGCATTATATTGTGTTTCCAATAAAATAATTCATATGAAAAATATTTTAATACTACTCTTAGAATTATGTTGATAATTTATTTTTATTTTATTTCGCAACTTATATAATTATTATAAGAAATTATTTCACATATTCATTTTTAAAATACATTCAAAGCAAAGATATGGTATTTTAATGAGGTCGACTAAATTTAGAATATGAAATGTTAATTAAATATTCAATAGTTTTGTTGGATAATTGTTTTCAATATTCTCTAAAAAATTATCAAAATATAAAAAAACGTCGTAGTGTATATTCTGAGATTGGATGTAAATAAATTTATACATAAATGTCAAATGCTTTGATAAAAAAGCAGTCATAATTTCTCAGAACTGATATTGTTCATCAGTCAAAATGTGAACAAGAATTCAATAGGTTGTGAATTAAAGTTTCATTAATTTAAAAAACGATAACATCACATATCAACCTTGTAGTTTCATCACGGCCAATTCGACGTGTAATCGCTATAGTTTGGTACCGAATTTCTGGTCCCTTAGAAGAGAAGAGTGGGGACATCTACCTTCCTGTAACAATGAATTTTCAAGTATGCTGCAACTAACCAGCCAAAGACATATTTTTTTATTCCCCATTTTTGCACATCACAGAATATATTTATTTCCACTCTTGAATACTATGCTTGCAGATATTTCTTTTTTCGTATCACAGAAAATTTATAAAATACTTTAAGTTGATTCAGTATTAATTTGTAAGAGAAAAATTCTAGTTTTACCTTTTAACAGTTTATTACAAACAAATTCTGGAGACTTACTCCAATCTTTTCAGTAAAACCGTTATCCGTTGTAGTTCCTGAATGGTCAGTGCACTAGTTATTGGTTCAATGGGGTGCCAGTTCAATTATCATTTCGGACATATGTAGGTCATGGTATAAGTAACTCTCGTGTGCAAACCCGTGCACAGAGTGATTAACAAAACAGTTAAACACTTAAAAGAGTTCAGATTTCAATTTTAGTTACTGTACAAATAGTGTGTTACAGCAACTATCTAATCAACCCAAATTACTGTCAGCCAATAGTTGATATTTACATATCAGATAGAAGTTGGATAAAAAAAAAACTATGTTTCGTTATATAGTTTTTTAAAGAGGAAATGATTCTTTTCTACGTAATAATTTTAGTAAATATATTTAAATATATTGGTGTTGTTATAGCTTCATGTAGTATGATGAGTGATCGGGGGGAGGGGGTGGTGGTGAAATTTTTACTTGACACTCAAGCCCTATCTGGTACCGTGGAGGAAGTAAATTCTGCTCACAAATCGACTTCACCATTTGATCATAATTTTAAGGTGATATGTAGGCAGAGCTAACTATGCAATGATCAATTGAATCTATTAATCAAGATTTGTAACCAACTAATCATTTAGAAGTTACTAATAACTTTTTATTTTGTAATAACTAGTAACTTAATTTTTTTAAAAAAATAAGTTTTTTCAAATTCTACTTTTCAGAGTGAAAGAAAGGAAGGTTTACTTTGATTAAAGCCCCGATGTTGATAAAATTCGGTGTCTAAACTGAAACGTAAAAAAGAATGTAAAATTTCCAAATCTCAGTTTAGGTTTCAAGCCCCATGGCTGTTAAACTGAAAGCACGCCGATTCGATTGCTAACTCGACAAACGAAAGAAGAAATACTACCAGATGTGTTTTTTAAGAAATACGTTCTACAACTACAAATTAAATTATTGCTTTATAATAACGATTAAGATTTGTATAATAATTATAATATAAGAATGCTATTTTCTCTATTTCTCACTCCAATTATTTTCCCAATTTTTTAAAAAAAGATATTTAGTTTTAAAATGAGTAGCACTTTCACTAATACTAATGGAAGATAAGATGCTATAAGCTAGCATTGTGGGGTTAACCATAAACTATCGAGTTGAAAAATTAATACAGAATTTGTCAGTTTTACAAAATAGTTGTGGTATATTTAAGATATTATTAATATATTCCTTTGTTCTGTAAACGAAAAATGTTCTTCCATTTACGGAATTTGGAGAATGTTTCCTACTCGGGGGTCAACCGCATCACATATTGGTTACTTAGAATCATGAGGTACAAAGAAGCTTCAAACAGAGAAAATAGATACCCAGAAACTAGCAGTTAATTTTTGTTTTTAGATGTTTAATTTTGTCATTGCGAACCTACTGCAGATTAACGTTCAATCTAATTGTATATTTTAAAAAGCATAATTACACGATATTATAAAGGCTGTTTAGCGGATTGATTAGGAGCAAATGGATTTTGAAGTGTATGCAAACATGTATTACTCAAAATCTAATTATGATTTAGTAAGGAAGCATTACTTTGGCATTGAAAAATAATCCGCTCTTGTAACTTGAAGGTAGCAAGTTCGGTACCCCACCCAGCCTTAGAGAATTCATATGGATTCGTAAAAAATACATCTCCTGTTGAAATAGTATAATTAATTAGATGGGAATTTCCATTGAGGTGTCGACGTCATCTTTGAAACTGACCAAATCATTAAAAAATAAAAATAAGTCAAAATATTTTAAAGAAAAGATATTTTATGACATTGCTTATGTTATTTATTTTCTTACTATAAAATTTCAAAATATGAAAATTGATCAGATAAAAAGGTGACATAAATTTATCAATGCTATCATGTCAAACATTTATTTTATATTTTTTATACTTTTTCAAATTTCTTCATTAGTGTTAATACAAATAACTCTTATCATAAGTTAACTTACCTTAATTTTCATATAAAAATATCTATGACTTGATGAGGTGACTATTCAAAATGTTCAAGGAATAATATTTCCATTTCATACTGAAATTTTGTGAATATTTATTATGTAAAGTATTAATACTTTACTTTATTTACTTTTTTTATCGATATTTGCTTTTGAAATCATACCTAAATGTTATTATTGAAACACACACACTTTAATAATATATGAGTTTTTCATATATTATTAAAGTAATATATAATTTGTGAATATATTAATGAGTTTTGAGAAATATATGAAAGGATTGAAACATTTGAAATTCTAACAAAGAATATTTTGCGAACAGAGAGAGAAAATTCAAATTGAGAGCTATAAAATATAAAATCAAGTTTGTCTAAAAATGTTTTTTTTTCTAATTTTGGTGTTTAGATATTTAGTTATAATAAAAACTACAAGCAATGAACAATTTCAGTAATATTTCAAATTCATTGAAAAAAAAATTCTGCTACAAACATTTAAAGTAATGTACTTTTCAAAATGTACTTTTTCATTAAATTTTTTTCAGTGTTACTTCAGACACAAACAATACTATTTTAAGTTTCACGTGATTTATTTTAAAATTGAACTAAATGAAAATTCTCAGTGTCCATTATTCGAATTAGACATTGTTCAGTATTTGTAATGTACACCCTTAGCTACGGAGCACCTTTCTTGGCGCACTTTGTAATCGCGCCATTTTTGGCAACCTTTTTTTCCTTTAAGTTTTTTCAATGTCTAACGCTATCACTCGATCACGGCGAGAACATGCAGCAATACACGCTTTTATTTATAAACGCTCTTTTTTTAAATTAACGCAGTCTCCGCATATTTTGGTCCTTAGGAACCCGGAGGTAAACTAGATCCTATGCAATAAATAATTTATATGCTATACTTGACTTTAATAGTATAGATGACTGAGTACTTACATATTAACGCCACCGCAGTTGCATATTTGACGGTTTTTAAATGTCCCTAATCAACACACAAAAGTTTTGTGACAAATCATAAATGAAAACACTAAATTTAAAATCAAAGTAGTCAATCAGATTTCGGGGGGATATAGAGTTTAATATAGATTTGAAATAGTCTCAATTTTCTTTGACCAGATGTTGTCGCCATATAAACTCTGCTAAATAAGATTCAAAATGATGTCTCTTGTTCCTCCATTTAGCACATCTTCTCTCAATTAATTTACCTTCAAACCAGTTGTCTTTTCTAAGTCCAGCTTGTTGATCACACTGACTTAAATTACATTTCCAAAACGAAAGCTTACCAAAATAAATATTCAAATCGTGCAAATTGGTACATTTTCGATTTTTGGTAAATTATTTCGCAAATGAAAAAATAAAATTGCAAATAATCCAACTAGAAAATGGCATCAAAAATCCGCAAACAACAAGTCAAAAAGGAATCCGAAAGATAATTGCGTGCGAACAAGAGGATTGCTCTTTATTGGCGCATCAGTGCAAATTCTGCTATGGTGACGTTAATACTGATGACTGGTAGGACAAAAGCGCTCAGCAACAAAATCAACTAACGAAATTAAATAATGTCATCACAGAAGGGTATGATAAAATGGACATTCCTTAATTTCAGGCTCAATTGGACATTTTGCTTGCTATACAGCAGAAATTCGAAGCGCTAAAGGATGAATACTACAAAATCGCAAAGGAAGAATTCCAAAATGTCGAGGTCTCTTTTTACGAAGTATATAATGTCCTTAAAAAATTAGAGGTAAGCTTCAAAACTTCTATTAACAAATTAAAATTTGTAAATACGTGCTAAACAAAAGTGTTAAGAATCTATTATCAGTGATCAATTATAAAAAGACTTTTGTAAAGCTTCCTAAAACCCCACTTCCGTTTTTTGGCGAAAAATTTGAGGAATGCAACTTGTTCAAAACGCAGTTTAATAGGCTAATTAGTGAAAATCCTGAACTTTCGAAAAATTAAAAATTGCATTATTTACGCTTAAGAGAAAAGCTATAAGCATAGAAACTGCTGACGATTGTACTTTTAAAGCAACACTATGAGAACAAAAGAATAATATCAAAAACATTTCCATCAGAATGAATCAGGTAAAGATCTCAGATTGGATACCATTTTGAAAAATCTTAGATCATTTCACATTTCGAAAGAGACAAATTATCTAAGGTCTTGTTATTAAATAATATACTTGATAAATTAGATCGAGAAACTTGAAATAATTTGAATTAAGTTAAAAGAGAGCGATGTACCTGAATTTGATGATTTCCTTGAATTATTAGAAAGGAGGTGGCAAATTTTAAACAGTATTCAAACAAACATTCCATTTAAATTTAATGCAGATGGATCTTTATTTAAGACAGACAAACTCTCTAAATTGTGTATTGCTTGCAAATAGATCCGCTGTATCATTGAATGACTTGAAAGAAATGAAAGGTTAGATTTTGTTTAAAAAAAATCGGCTTGTAAAAATTGCTTAAGTGGATTTTATTTATTATCTAGTTCGCAATTGTTCATGTTTCGTTTGTAAAAGGAAATTAAATCACACGCTCCTTCATAAATATTCCACACTTTCAAAGATAAGTAAACTTAACATATGAGAGAAAGAGCCTACGCAATCGACAGTTGAGAAGCAATTGATATGCAGGTGCCAGGAAATCGTGTCTTTCGCTTTTCTGTAACTGAAAGCATTTTAATAAACATGGCATTAATATATATCAAAGACGCATGGATTCAAACCATTCTGAGGCGTCATTGACTATGTCAGTAAGTCATGTTTTCTTTCCTCCTCAACGGCTGATTTATTAGGTATGAGAAAAGAAAAAATGGATATCCCAATTATTGGTTTGAAAGGTTCAGCTGTAAATAAGGTTTCAGCTCTTTTATCGAAAGAAAATAAGGGTTCGCAATGGTAAGCACATTTATTATTTGTTCCTAAGATAACAGTTTCTCACTTCCTAAGAAATTAAATATTTCAAATTTCAAATAATGTTAAACTAGCTGATCAATCGTTTTATATTCAGCAAAAAATAGACACACTTTTAGATGCAGAATTTTTCTTTTCATTATTGAATGACGATAAAATAAAGCTAGAAGACAACTTATTCTTACAATCAAGTTGTTTTTCTTATCTTGTTTCAGAGTGTCATTTCAGATAACCCTTCTTATAATATTCCTAAACAATGTTTTTTTACTAAAAGCTTAGACATTTTTAATAACATTCTCAAACGTTTTTGGGAAATTAAAAAAATGGAAATAAACACTTGCAACGATGAATTAAGATATCATAACGAATATCTCGCAAAAACTCATTATAGGAAATCGAATGACAGATATGGTGGGCCATTCAAACCTGATGAAGAAATGTTAGGGCTTTCTAAAACAATCGCATAAAAAGACTAGACCAGGTATGGATGCGCTTAGAATCACTTGGACACTTTGGATTTTCTTAGCTAATATAAGTTATCATAACATATGGAAGACTAGAAAGAATATTCACACTATCTACTGCATTACGCCCACCAAATAAAACAATTAAACTTCGTTTTCAACGCGAGTTCTAAAACGTCAAGTGGAAATTCATTGAACGACGTCTGAGGAGTGCTTCAGAAAGATCTCAATTATAATTAGATTTAGAAATACAATTACATATTCGCTGTAGATGGAAAACAAATGTTCAGGATGATTGAAGTTAATCCTTCACAAAGTAAACTTCAAAAAACTCTATGGAAGAATAGTAAAACCGCATCAACTAAGGTTTTCAATTACGTCCGGTTACATATGGAATCGCATCTGCTCCATACTTATCAACAAAAGTTCTTCAAAAACTTGCTCTGGAGGAGGACAGGGACTTTCCTTTAGCTTTATAGGCAATTCTTCAAGATTTCTACTAGGACGATGGCTTCTCAGGTGAACTTTGTGAACTTGTAAAACTCAAATCAAAATTAACACAGCTGCTCCAAGGAGGAGACATGACTTTGCACAAATGGTCTTCCAACAGGGTTTCCTCAACTGAATACTCGCTTGACCAAAATTCTGAGGAAATAATGGTCAAAACTCTAGGAATGTTTTAGAACGGTCTAAGTGATTCCTGTACGTGGAAGGTTACCTGTTTGGTATAACTACACCAGCACAATTGTTACACCGATCGAGAGTGCTTTTACAAATTGCCCCCTATATGATCTCCTTAGACTTCTAGGACCAGTCATTGCCAAAGTAAAAATTATTTATTCAGCAACTGTAATTACTCGAATTGGACAGGAACGAAATTCTATCACCAGATGTGTCCAAACAATGAAAAAAAATATATAAAAGCTGCCAGATATAGAATCCATTCATGTTTTCGGATGGCTTTTCCAAGTTAGCACAAAGCTCGAAGAGTTACACGAATTTGCAGAAGCGTCTTCAAAGGTTTATGGTGCTGGGATTTATATAAAAACTGTATCTTTTTCATTCAAAATAGCAATACAACTTTCGTCTAGTAAATCGTGGGTGACTCCAACCAAATCTATGACGATTTCAAGGCTTGAGCTTTGCTCCTTTCTGCTTATTTTAAATCTCCCACAGAAAATCGTTGCTGCAATAAGACTGCAAATGAATTCTGTCGCATTATATTCAGACTTAACTATAGCTCTCGCATGGATAAACTCTCTTTCAAACTTACTCAAGACATTTGTAAGCAACAGGGTGTCTCAAATTCAGCAACTCGTGAAAGATTTTCAAAAGCAGCAATTCCATTAGATCCTCCTTACTTAGTCTTCAAAGGATTCATGTTGAATCCCTTGCAGCCAGTACATTGTGGTTTAAAGACCAGACCTTTCAAAATGAAATTTACCTGTCTTCCAGAGTTTACAAATTTCTAGTGTCTCAAGCTTTTTATTGATGAACTCAAGCCTATTTTCAAAATAACTTTGATTAATGATAATTTAAGAATGAATGTTTGTAAATGATTTACTCAATATTACTAACGTTTTCATAAACTAATTAGAATTCTAGCATTTATTTTAAGATTCTACTGATATTATAAATTTCCTGAAAAGAGGATTCTTTAAACAGGAGGAATATAAAAATGCAGAAAATGTGCTTTTAAAAATTATTCAGGTTATTAAAAGTTTTTTTTTCTCCTGAGATATCTGCTTTAGAAAAGAGATCGCCAGTTCCATCCAGTAAGTTGAAAAGCATTCACAAATCTATCTGATGGATTAATTAGAGTAGAATTTTAATCAAAAACACATCCCATCATTTTGCAAAATAAAAACTCATATACAAGATCTTCATGCTCTAATTCTTCCAAATACTGTTCATTTAAAATAATGGCGGCAGAAACATGTTAAGTAGTTCATGAATGTTTAAAATGCTTCAGAAACAAACGGATTATGGGGCCTGCAGAAAAAGTTACACAGCTCAGCATTTTTAGACACAGGTACTGACCTATGAGGTAAAATATAAGGGTCAGAGAACTTCAAAAAATATATGTCATTTTATTTACATGCAAGGCTGTGCAGAGAAGCTACCTTGAAAATATTTTATGCGACAATTTTATTGGTACGTAGAGATTAAACGCAAACTAATGTAGGAGAAGACATTTCAAATATGTTGTCCCCTGAAGGAAATTTTTGCCCCCAAGGGCTCCCTGGGGAGGCGGACTGGACCTTAAATATCATTTTAAGGTATGTTCATCAAGATTATCACTCGAAGAGTCTTTAACAGTAATCACTCAAAAAAACAGGGATTCACGACCTTTATTTTCACAACCCCTGATACTGGCGCTGCTTTAATTCCAGGTCATTTCCTAATAAGAAAATCTATAAATTCTAACTCAGAACCTAACTTCATTGACAAAGGAGACAATCTTCGTACTAGTTGGCAAAGCACTCAAAAATCAGTACAAACTATTTGGAACAGTTATTTGAGCCATTTACAGCAGCTGCTTAAAAAATAAAATTTAAGTCCTAGTATGTTAGTTTTAGGACATTCAGCTTCCAACTTATCACAGGCTTTTAGGTTGAATCAAATTTCAGGCTCAGACGGCAATATCAACGGCAAAGACCAGTTTTTGAAGACCCATCTATCAAATTTGCATTTTGCCTATTGTAGATAATTTTCAGTCAAATTGAAAGTTTCATTTGTATTTGTTCAATCATTATGCTAACTGTATTCATTATTCAAATTATAATTATGTTATTATGAATCCAATTTTTTGTTATCATGTCAATCAGTGATGAAACTTTACATTCATTTTCCTTTGAAACATATGTATATTTCGGGTGGAATGTTTCGGATATGTAATAAACATCGTTGGCTACGTAACACTTTCCTTGGCGCACCATGGATTTTTTGGCAACCTTTTCTCTTGTAAATTTTTTCAGTGTCTAATGCTATCGCTGCGATAACATGCAACAATAGACACTTTTTTACGCTTTTGTCTTTAATTAACGCACATTATGTATGTATTTTCAGGCATTATATATTTTCAGAACGAAAGTACCGAATTTCAACAGTTCCTGATACTTTGAAAATATTCCAAATTAGAAATTCTTAGAAAGAATAATATATATATATATATATATATATATATATATATATATATATATATATATATATTGTCAAACCAAAAAGTTATAACTTTCATTTCTATTCAACATGATTACAGCTACAGTATAATTTCTATATGGTTTGTTAACACATTGCTATTGCAAATCAATATCTCTATTTGAATCATTTTCTAGCAATTAAGTTTTGAATTTTCAACACCGTAATAAAAATGTTGGATTTAATAAATAACAAAAAATACATCAATCTTATTTTAAAAAAGGATCGTATTCATTTAAATTAATGTTTTATTAATGCAGCTGTGTGCTTTTGAGTAAAATTTTTCATTTATCACACAAACCTTAATTTTGGTTTTAAATAAAAGTGTAAATCTTTAACAAATAAATTGTAATTATTTTTTGTTTTTCTTCTTCCAAAACTGTAAAAGATTTGAAATTTTTTAAATGTTTCAGTATTAAAATATATATATAAATAGATAAAAATTCCATTTACTATAATTTATGATTTACTATCTACGTGAGAAATAAAGTTACACAAAGAAAGAAAAATAACTGTTTAGTAATCAGTAAATTTAGCGACTGTTTTCAGTTTGCGTGATTTTCCTTTTGTAGAGGTTTCGATATGAGTTTTCTTTTACAGTTGTTATTGTTATCTTGTACAAGGCAGTGTGGGGTGCGTTGCTCCACTTTTCCAACTAAACCGTAATTTGGTGTGGAGTCAGACTTCTACAGTACTATAGGCAAGCGTTTATAGGGTAAACAACCATTCCTACCAGAAAAGAACAAAGACAGGAAAAGGGAGAAAGAGAAAGTACATTCATGTCCAAACCGGGATTCGAACTCAGGTGTTCCCCATCTGCAATCAAGCATTCTGGCACTGGTCAGGGTGGGCCGCTTTCTTTTATGGTAAAAAAATAGAGATTATATTGTCAGCCACTTTATCGGTTGACGTCTTTTCATTTATTTATTGTGTCATTTATCAAAATTTATCTATTAAGAAAGATGATTTAATTTGAAAACCAGATATATTGGATAGAAGTTTCATTCTTTATGTGTCAGTTTTCCGATAACAGCTTGAAGCAATAATAATTATTTTTACGGGGAAATTAATCTGATTTAAGTTTAAAATATAATCTTATGCATTAACTATTTAACAATTGGGGTATTTTTTCGGTTTTCATGTTCAAGTTGATGGAAGCTATGGATGATCACTAACGATTTTAAAATTTTAAGTACGGTTTTCAAAAATTTGCTTTTAAATAAAAATTATTTTTACATTTTTCAATTTAGTCAAGACATTGTAATGTATTATTTTCTATGTTTCATGATTGCTTTAGGTCGTCGGTGAGCTGACCTCTAGCGCTTTCGCCTACGGTTCGTAGGTTCAAATCTCACCCAAGAGTTGGACATTTTGTAGTGGTTAGGAATCCACTTTAAGCAACATATCCCCGTCTAAATAGCCCACGGGATTCTAAAAATTCAGAGTGGAAAAAAAAACAATCCATACCTTGAAGAGATACCAACCCGAGGTTACAGAATGCGTTCTTTTTACATAGTTGTTTCGCTATTTCGCCAACCATTTTATGTGGCGACTTCATGTCACCAACTTGACATCAAATTTGGCGATTGTAAAAAATCAAAGAAGTTTTTTTAAAATTAATAATTTTTTAATAATAGTGTGGAAACCAGGCAAGATTCTGAAGTGGGGGATTGGCCACATGAAATGAATTGCAACCATAAACCGTTAGAGACCACAACACTATTGTTTCACTGTAATCACAATAAAGGACCAATAAAAGAACCGAGCAGGGTCGAGTAAGCGAGTATTGAAGAATGTAATTCTTTACGACTTCCTTGGCTCGCGTTATATCATCACGAAATGTAATTAAACATAATCATAGTAAAAGCAACACTTTTTGAAAAACTCTACTTAATGATACGGAAGAAAGTTTATTCCATTTCAGCCATTATTAAGAAAGACTTTAGCACGTTCTAACGTCTGCAAGAACAGCAACAGAAAAACAAAAACAGTAAAAAAATGCAGGAAACCAGAATTTTCGTCAATACTTATTTTGGATTAGAAATATTTCAACTAATGTGGTGTTAGGAAGTAACCATAGAAACGGTACTGAAAAATAAGAGGTAAGCGATAGAAAAAAAGTGTATTTCCCATGCATTTGGAAAGTATTAGCACACTCCCATGTGAAAAACAAAAGTAAACTTCAATTTAAAAAAATTACTATAGTCACGGCAAATTTTTCACGATATCGAATAGTGAAATTTATTACATGAACGCTTTATTTATGTGAATTACATTTTGTCGTTTTTGATTTTATATTAAAAATATAATAAATATATAAAAATAATTAAAATGGTAAAATAATGTTTCTGAATTTATTTTCTAAATAATAGATAAAATAATGTATTATGCGAAAGTTTCAATTATATATATATATATATATATATATATATATATATATATACCTTTTATCATTATTTCACTTTATTTTAAATAATAAAAAAATAAGTTTTTTCTGCTGTTATTGTAATATTGTTAGTAAATTTATTAAATTATTTTTTACCTCAATATCCTATTATTGACAGAAAACTATTTAATTATATAAATGATAAAATAATTTTTCTGAAATTATTTTTCTCGGTATTGGATAGAATCTCATAACGCAAAAACTTCAATTATGCGAACTTCTTTTTGTCATAATTGCAATTTGTCTTTTAAGTGATTATCAAAAAATAAATTTTTATTTTATTTTTATGTTGTGATTAGATTATTAGTGAATTTATTAAAGTGTATTGCCCCAAAATGTAATATCGTATTATGTATAGAAAATTATTAAATTATAAATTAATGGGGGGGAGAACACTTTTCTTGAATTTACTTTCACTTGCGGATTATAGATGTATTCGTAAAGTTTTCAGCGGTATTTTAATGTGTTTTCTTTTTTATATATATACACACACAAACACAAAAATACCCGCGAGTAATTTTTATTTACTGCGCGAGAATAGGTTTGTGGGTAATTAATCCACTGGTGAGAAACCAAGGCGGATATCGAACCCATGAACCTTTGAACCGAAGGCAATTCAGAATTTTGAATAAAACATAAGAGAGAAGACGAAATATAATCAGGGTATATGGTGTTATAACAGAAAAAAATATTTTTCATGGTGTTATTATTATGAAATATCATGGATACTCCAAGAGTTCTTTCAGATCAATCAGGTGGGGGTGGAATTCTTTGTCCAAGCGTTCTTTGGCTTAAGTACGCCCAGTAATTGATAGCCATCATGCATAATTTAATTCCCGAATGTTGCGTAAAGCTTCACAATAATATTGAGCTCAATTGTAGCAAACTTATAAAATTATTAAATATAATACTAAAGCAAATAATGAGTCTATTAAATGTTCATAAATATTAACAAATAAAGCTTTATGAGAAAATTGCGTTTGTGCTACTCTAAAAGAACATTCTATTTCATGGTTTGTTGACAGGTTAGTTCAATGTGTTTAATGATGGAGGCACGCGTCGCGCTTCCAAATTCCTCTTGGGGAGTCTTCTGATTTGTATCAGCTGTCTATTATAAGAATGCTCAGGAGCTGAGTTGTTATGAGCTGTCTATCTGAAATGGGATTAACGGTTGGAGAGTCCAAACGCTAATAATTTTGGTTGGCAATAAATTTCGCCGGTCTTGGTAATTTTCTACTTTAATATACTCGATATGATGAACTTAACTATTTCTAGAATTCTTATTTCGCCATTTTATTCTGCCTAGGTGCTTTTTCTCAATTTGTCTCCAAGAAAGTGGGCCCTCCTAGGATTTTACCAGGATTAACAGTTAAAATTGGCAGAGTAATTAAATAAATTTTTAATGTTTCTCTTAGTGTTTGTTTTTTAGCTCTTCATGTGGAAAAGGTTTCGTGTCTTGTTTCTATAGCAACAAAAGGCGTAGAAAATTTGGCTGGACTGTTAGTGTGACACACAAACAGTGTTCACACATGAGGTGCTATCAGTAACGCCCTTTGAAGTACTGAAAGGAAAATTCTATGTGGCCAGAAATTGCATGAAAAAAATTAATCAAACAAAAATAATTATAATGAAAAATACTAACAATAATAAAATAACTGGTTTTAATGGATTATTAGTATACAACATTTGATATGAGTATTGTTACGAAATCATAGAATAAAATAACTCATTTAATGCATGGATTAGTATGCAAAAATTGATATTAAAATTGTTGAGAAATTATAGAATAAAATAATTGATTTTAATCTATGATTTGTTTGCAACAATTGATATGAGTGTTGTTAAGAAATTATAGAGTAAAATAACCAATTTTAATGCATGATAGTATACAATAATCGATATGAATAATGTTAAGAAATTATAGAAGAATAAAATAATTAATATTAATGCATTATTAGTATGCAATAATTGATATGAGTATTGTTAAGAACTTATAGAAGATTAAATAACTGATTTTTTAAATACATAATGCATGATTAGTATACAATAATTGATATGAGTATTGTTAAGAAATTATAGAAGAATAAAATAATTGATTTTAATGAATTATTAATATGCAATAATTGATATGAGTATAATTTAGAAATTAAAGAAGAATAAAATAACTGATTTTAATGAATTATTAGTATGCAATAATTGATATAATTTAGAAATTAAAGAAGAATAAAATAATTGATTTTAATGAATTATTAGTATAAAACAATTGATATGAGTATTGTTAACTAATCTTGTTCCTTGATTACCCACTGTTCACTGGGGTCATAAATTCCTTGCCGCAAGATGGCCTGGAATCAAAGTGGGATGCCTTCACACCAGCAACGGGGGACATTTTATTTAAATTTAATTCCACCATTCTGCTTCTGAGGTAAGGGAGGCGGAAAGAAGAAAAATTCAAAACCTTTCAATGAGGCAAATATTAAGTCCTCTCGTCGAACAAGCACTCTCGTAATAACGAATCGCTAAATGAAAGAGTGCTTCCAGCGTTGAGTGGAGTTGAGTTAATTAGTTCCCTCTTTAGTCGTCCTTCTTGCTGTTTCTCCGCATAAATGTTGGCAAGGATAAATTTCTGTTGCAACTGGGATAGCAGTAAGACACGGATATATTTAAGGATCGTCGCCTACTTTAAATTCATCGCATATTTAAAGATCTCGATTCGGTTAATTTACGCGTCGTCTTCCTTTCGTGTTATTTAGAGCGCCTGCCATTAAAATATTTACTGTCGAAGCTCGATGCATGACTTTCTTGCAGGATAAAGAAATGTAGAGGGCAAAAATAAAATTTCATTTTCGTGTAGTTGTACTTATTGTTAGTGACAATAAAGTACCAGATAGATAAATAAAGATCAACACAGATTGTAGCTGTGTTCAAAACAAGGGATAAAATTATATCGGAATACAGATGCATAGGTCACTGAATGATATCGATTCTTGTACAGTTATTGCAAGTTAGGAATAAGACTATATCTGAATCGTTAATCACCAGTTATAAGTATATGCGAAAGTTATTTTATATTTTTCATAAGGTACATTTTTCCATGATTTAATAATCAAGTAAATTTTATTGATTGAGGTAAGAAAACTTGCTTATTGTGTGTGTCCATTTGATCATTCAATATAAATTTGAATTAAATAAACACCATAAAAAATAGAATAATCCGAAATTCTTTCTAATCATTATGTTTGTCTAGAGAGAATTTGCTTTGGGTGTAATTATTTTCTGATACAACTATATTTGAGGGTGCCTCCTTGGCGAGTTTTGTTTCATATCATATCTGTTCCCGCTGAACACTGTGCAAACAGTAATGGTGGCCAAAACAAACAAAATTGTTATTCAAATCATACAGAAACTCAAGATCTATCTTATTTACCGAAGTCATTTTTAACACTAGAAGATCCAACTACGTAAAATTAACTAATGCAATATTAACTGACTCAAACTAATGTAACGATAAACCAATTAGAACACGATTGGGTTTTGCCAAGCTTGGAGATCACAACTTGACGAGAATCAAAGCCTCAAGTATAGGGTAACCTATTTTCTTGATTATTTTGTAAAAATACATGAGACATCATGGTATCTCTTTAGTTTGAGTAGAGTAATTAGCTCTCTAACCACAATGTAGATTTTCCGCTTTTAAGGTTTATGTTGTCTTGTCAAGTAATCGAATTGATTTAAAAATGCTCAAGACAGTTTTGGTTATATCAGTAGCTTCCTTAGAACAGGAAATGATGTGTCGGATGAATCCTGAAGAGTTTCGGCAAAATAGATGGGGAATCAAAGATAAGGTCGAGAGAGAGTTCGGTGTCTGTGCAGGGAGGACAACTCCTGCAGCTAAGATGGCCATCGGAAAATGTTCTCATTCTCTTGAAGTGCTCTCAATCTGGCTATAGTTGTGGAGATAGCACGGTCACAGTGCTTTAAAGGAAGCGTGAAAAAGCCCCCAACCGCGGCAGGCTATTGCATTAATATCAGTTTGGCTCCAGCAGTTGGAGAGTTGAGGGTTATCTCGGGCCCCCTTGGTGAGGATATCAGCTTTTTCATTGCCATCGATATCAACGTGTACTGGTATCCACTAAGAATGCAGGTCCTTTGGGCCATGGTTGTTTTGTTTAACAGTAGAAATATATCCCAGACGTTTAAGGTTAAGAACATTTAAAAGAAATTTGTCGCTTATAAAGTTTTATAAGTTCAATCCTAAGTCTAAAATAATGTCAATAAATGATGGACCAACACACACATTAAATACTGGACATGAGCTTATAGAGGATGAACAAAACTATATACTGCATTGCAGAAAGCTCAAAAAATAGCGAAATGAAGTAATTCTTAGGGTACCGAGTGACTAGTAAATGTTTTGAAGCTTATTTTAAAATTTTTTAACACACGTTGCAATAGACTTGGTGATTGTTGAGATCTGTTATTTCAATAATCGACTTAACTTCTATTCGTGTATTTTATACACTATTATTTCCCATACAAAGACCTCATCATCAGTCTGCCGTAATTGAAAATGATTAACAAAAATTGAAAGTTCATAAGTGACAAATTCATAAAATTCCATTCTATTTAAGTTTGGTCAGTGCATGGCATTTTATCTAAGAGAGGTTCTTAAGATGAACAAATAAATTATGCATTAAAAATGTGCATACATTCACAAATATACTCATATTAATTCACCAAGAGTGATTAATAAGCCTAATATTACTACATCACAAAAGATTATCCAACAACAATATATTAAATTAAAATTTTGAAATTTACAACTATACATTAGAGATGTGAAGCCTTCAGATTTTCTTATTCTTAGCTATTTCTACAAATATACTTATATTTATTCACTAAGAGTGATTGCTAAGAGTAATATTACTATATCACATACATATAAAATTAACCAACAACAAAATGTTAAATTAAAGAAAAACTTTCATTGAATAAAAATTTATACATTGGAGGTGTGAAAGCCTTCAGAATCTGATATTCTTTGCGATTTCTTTAAAAAAAATTTGGCAAATCCTAAACTAGACCAAAAAATCATCCTATCTGTCCATCTATAATGTACCTTTGTTGCGATTCTATACGTTTAATCACTTCATCTAGGAATATAATTTCAGTATCTTTAAATCCTGGAATTACTGGCAATATTTTCAAACACGTACTTAAAAACTGTTATGCAAAAGAAAATAGAATATATTTTTAATTCTTTAGATGTAATTGTATCCAAATACCATATACATTGAACCATTTCAAATTTAACTTTTAAACTTGTAAGCGGCCTGGTGCATTTTTCCCTTTTTCTCAGAAATCACCTTACATTAGAAACATTTAAAAATTCACACAATATCAAATATCGTTAAATTATGTTCTATGAAATTTCAGATTTTTTATTTCAAGATGATTATAGATGTCCAATACAAAAATTCTTATTTCAATTTAAATATCTAGTTTTTATAATAAACCTTTTAAAAATTCATAGGATTTAATAGAAGGTCCATTAAATAAATTGAATCATTCTTTGTGAGAGATCATTTTACCAACGTATCATGAAAAGTAACAACTTAAAATACAACTGAAAAATAAAGGATTATGAAACTGAGTGGGAATTTAAAGAAAATTATGAAAACAATACGAAAAGCAAAACAGAAGTGCAAAATAATAATGAAGAAAAATTCTTCATTTTGTTTTTGATTTGTGATGAAAAAATGTGGCCATTTTGAAAATTTTTTTTTATTTCCAATGGCCAAGGTTACAAAAGAAGAAGAATTAAATAAACATGGCAAGAAAAGTCTATGAACCTAGTAAGTTCACACAAAAAGATGTCATTGAGCACAGGGCAAGAAACAAGGTATTCATCTCCGCTTGGAGGATGTTTAAGGTAGTCAGCAACGGCCGGAAGATCCACCAGATCTTACTGGAAGCTCTCTCTGCGTATTGATTTCAATTAATGTCCTTTTTCTTTATTACCAGAGGTGAAAGGGACAGCTTTCCTCGAAGCTCCTTGCTTACCAAGATGGTCATTGCTAGGGTCTGCAAAATAATTTCTTTAGAATACCCAGACAGACCTTGTAGGAGCACTGAAGGATGTTGGTGTCTGAGTAAATTGCCACAGAAAATAACAGCTCTATTCAGACAACAGTGCAACTGCGACAAAGCTACACAAATGGCAGCGACTTCACCATCAAAGGCGATGGTGTATTTTCCAGTTGAGAAATAAAACGAGAATTTTTTATATCGATTTTTTATACAGTGAATGATCTTGATATGACTTAGTAAATATTGAATGAAAAAGATTTATTTTTAATATTAATCTATAAATTAACATGTAAAATGTACACATTTTAAATAAATCATTCAAACTTGTTTGTTTGCGGTCATTTTTTGTACGATTATATTTGAGCAATATATGAGAGTTTCAATGAAATTGAAACATTTGACAAATTTATCAATAAAAAATAAAATGTTTGATCAATTTAGATTTTTCTGAATTTTACAGGTATTTCCTCACATTACACGTGTATTGCGTCAGGAAATTCTATACATACAGTAGCACAAACAATTGAAGATACACCTTACTTTTACTTTATAAATCCTACTTTCAATCGAATTAACACACTAACTAGAAGCGCAAACGTAATTTTATTCTTAGACATAACAAAAGGTATAATTTACAGTAAAAATAAAGAAAAATCAACAACAAAATTTTAAAAGAAAAATTTTCAGAGGCATTTCAAATAAACATAAGCAGATTTCTACCTCAAAAAAATTGAGGATATACCAATAAAATAAATTTTTATTCTGTTTGCTACTATAATAATCTTAGTTTGGGCAATGTTATCTTATACTTTTTCAAATGTTATTTTTATCTTTTGAAGTTGGTTCTGTGAATTTAAAGTCGCAAATTTAAATGAAAAATGGCTCTTTGGAGAGTGACCAATACTGATGCAAGAGGAAATTTATTTTAAGCTTATTTAAGAAAGGAAAATCTTACGTGAATTAGCTGAAATTGTCGGTAGAAGCCACTCGTGTGTCCAGAAAAACCGATGGATATTAATTGAAAATAAAAGTGGAAGGAAAAATATTCTGAGTGATGTAGCCAAAAGAAAAAATTTTGTAAGATATCAAGATTGATCCTAAATTAAGTGCAGTCAAACTAGGTCAGAAACTCCTCGAATAATGGGCGGAAGTGTAAGTGCTGAAACTGTGAGAAATGTGATTCGACATCCTGGATATAACAGTCGAGTAACTCGAAAGAAACCGTTTATAAGCTTACAAAATCAGAAAAAGCATTTGGAGTTGTCAAAAACACATCAATTGAAGACAGATAACTTTTGAAAGAAAGTTATATTTAGTGATGTGAAAGTAAATTACAAGATTTTTGTAAGCGATGGTCGTTGGAGCTGAGCAAGCCGAACACCGCTTTAGATACAAAAATTTCATATCGTACAGTTAAACATGGTGATGGTTTGGGATTGTATGGCTTCAAATGGGGTAGGAAATTTAGTTTTTATAGACCGCATATTGGGTCATAAGAGCTTTATACAGACAATCTTAAAGAAAGTGCAAAAAAATTGGTATTAGATGGAAATTTTATATTCCAGCATGACAATGACCACAAACGTACGGCACGTAATGTCAAAACGTAGTGCACACCACCACAGTCCCTTGACATCAATGTCATTAAACATTTGTGGGCCACACTCGAAACAGAAGGACATACAACCAAATATTGACACTGTCTTTACATGTGATATATAACAAACATTTCATTGGTGTATCCTCAGTTTTTGAGGTAGAAATCTTTTTATTTGAAATGTCTCTGAAAATTAATTAAACCTTTTGTTATGTCTAAGAATAAAATTACGTTTGCACTTTCAGTTAATTTCGATTGAAAGTAGGATTTATAAAGTGAAAGTAAGGTGTATCTTCAATTGTTTGTGCCACTTTGTTATACCACTACATTCAATGTTTTTTCAAATTCCCAGTTTAATTTTGGTCAACATAAATCACTACATTTATTTATCTTCCATTTAAAATACTTTCCTGCTTTGTCTTAGCGAGGTATGAAAGTCCTGAATGTACTAGTTTCGTGTCTTCATGTAGTTTCAAGGAGTGATTCATAGTTATTTCGTTAATTTATTTTCTACGAGAGAATTTATTACACGTTCATCACATTAAAACACTTTTTAATTATGTTGCGAAAATTATTTTAATTAGTTGTATTCGTGAAGTTCGGTGCAATTTTTTATATGCATTTTTTTATGCGGTCACTGCAAATAGATTAAAGTATATAGAGATGTATATTATAATATGTGTTTTTTAAAGTTTTTTTTCTTAAATATTGTATAAATTACCTGACTCATAATAAATATTATTATTATATTTTATTTGTAAATAATAATAACAGACTAAAAACTGAAATGAGATTTTATTCACAAACATTTTTAAAATGAAATCGTTGAACAAGTGAAATTTATAAAGATAAATCGGGAATTTAAACTAAATTATTAGCAATATTATTACGATTTCTTTTATGAGATAACGATCTATTGGAAAAAGTAGGTTTCAGTGTGTATATAAATATATTACGAATATTATAATTATTACGAAAATCATCGTACACTGATGTTTTTGACTAAACAAATGATTTCAATGTTAAAATGAATAAATTAATTTTTTGTATTCACTACTTCCATTAAAATTTATAAAAGCATTATTTTTGATCAATTAAATGGAATCTATATTATTTGTAACAATTTAAATAGCATCACAATAAACTTTTTCAATTAATTTTATTAAATACTATCTGACAAGTAGAGCATTATTTATAAGACTGACAAAATTAACTACGGGAGGGAGTCACCAAGTTTTTTTTAAACAAATACATAAATTAAAGGACCAAGTGCAAACACCATTAGCACCTTACAATGCCTTGTAAGGTACCAATGGTGTTTGCACTTGGTCTTAGAATCATTTAATTAGATATCATTTGTTTTGTTGTACATTAAATGATTTGTTTTGTTGAAAATATCAGGGGATGTGTGTAAAATTTACTTCTACATACACATGTAATTAAAATGCTTAAAAATTCAGTTTTACATATTTTTTTAGAATTAGTTTTAACATTTCTGGATAAATGTCTTTATGAAATTTTAAAAAACTATAAATTATGAAGTCATCAATATATTTAAATCCAGGAGACATCTGAATAACAGCCGCCCAACCTGTCTAGTGGTTAGATGGGTGGGTCCTGGGTTCGAATCTTGGCTCGGGCATGGATGTACTTCTTTCTTTGTGTGTAAATGGTATAAACGGGTACCTATGGCAGGAGGAAGTCGGACTCCAAATATGGTTCAGTTGACACACGACAACATCTGAATAACAAAAGATTTTTCTCAAAAATGTAGAAACAAATCGACTAAAATACTAGAAAATTTAGAACCATGAGAGATGCCATTGAATTTTATATATATTTTTTCTCCATAAATAATATAATTACTGTTTAAACGAAATGTACAAAAATGTTTTTAATAATTTATGTCAGTATTTAATAGTGGACTAAAATAATAAAAATAAGATAAGATGCAATAATATTATATTTATTATAAGAAACAAAGTAAAATTAGTTAAAATAGATATTTTTACAAAAAAATAAACTTATTTAACGCTTTATCTATTGGAGTCATAACAAAATATTTTTGCAGTTCTTTTATAGAGAGTTTAAGATATTTTTTGTTAATATCCATTATCAATTCTTAAATGAAGAATTCAAAAACTTATAAAATTATTTACTAAGCCAGTATATCTATATTATTTAAAACTCTTGTCTTTTCTTAAAAAAGCCTGAAGTTAAAAATATCAATCTTAAAATTTTTTGCCTTACTATTAACCTTAAATTCCATAAAAACACAATTAAATTCTGATACGTTATTTCTGGATGCAATACAAATGCAGAGAAATTTGAAAATTTATTTTAATTTAAACATCATTTTAAATAATATAAATTCACAGATTACTTGCATAGTTAAAAATAACAAACCAAAAAATTACTGATTTTGTTTTTGAATATTGCATATGCAACGATTTCGTTTTAATTTTTCACTTTATTTACTTTTATATATATACAGTGGCACAAACAATTGAAGATACACCTTACTTTTACTTTATAATTCCTACTTTCAATCGAAATAACACGTTAACTAGAAGTGCAAACTTAATTTTATTCTTAGACAAAACAAAAGATTTAATTAACAATAAATATAAAGAAAAATCAATGACAAAATTCCAAAAGAAAAATTTTTAGAGGCATTTCAAATAAACATAAGCAAATTTCTACCTCAAAAAATTGAGGATACACCAATGAAATTTTTGTTACATATCACATACAAAGACAGTGTTAATATTTGGTTGCATGTCCTTTGTCTTTTATAATGTCCTCCAAACGTCTTGGTATAGATTAGACCAATTTTTGGTGGTATCTGGAGATGTTTTATCCCATTCTTCTTGTAACACTTTCTTTAAATGGGCTTTGTTCCTCATTTGAAGTTTTTGGACTCTGTTTCGAGTGTGGCCCACAAATTTTCTATGACATTGTTGTCTGGGGACTGTGGTGGTGTGCACAACTGCTGTTTACAATGAAAAAGGCACCATATTTTGACATTATGTGCCATATGTTTGGGGTCATTGTAGTGCTGGAATATAAAATTTCCATCTAAACCCAATATTTTTGCACTTTTTTTAAGATTGTTGCGGAGTATATTTATATAAAGCTTATGATCCATTATGCCATCTATAAAAACTGAATTTCCTACCCCATTTGAAGCCATACAACTCCAAACCATCACCATGTTTAACTGTAGGAAGTAAATTTTTTGGATCCAAAGCAGTGTTCGGCTTTCTCCAAGCTCTCTGATGACAATAGCTTCCAAAAATTTTGAATTTACTTTCATCACTAAATATTACTTTGTCCAAAAGTTATCTTTCTTCAATTGATGAGTTTTTGCAAACTCCAAAAGCTTTTTCTGATTTTCTTTCGAGCAACTCGACTGTTATATCTAGCATGTCTAATCACATTTCTCACGATTTCACCACTTACACTTCTGCCCATTATTCGAGAAGTTTCTGCAGCTAGTTTGACAGCACTTAGTTTAGGATAAATCTTGATATCTCTCAACATTTTCCTTTTGGCTACATCACTCAGAATACTTTTCCTCCCTCTCCCACTTTTATTTTTAATTAATCCATCGCTTTTAAATCATCCAATGATTTTCTGGACACACGAGTTGCTTCTACCGACAATTTCAGCTATTTCAAGGTAAGATTTTTCTATCTTAAATAACCTTAATTTAAATTTTCTTACATCAACACTGGTCTCTCTCCGAGGAGCCCTTTTCCATTTAAATTTGCACAAAAAAAAATAATTGTCCAAAAATTTCAAAATATCATTGCCCAAACTTAGATAATTATAGTTGCAAGCAGAATAAAAATTTAGTGCTAATTAAACAAAAATTTCATTGGTGTATCCTCAATTTTT
>JAPDSC010107180.1:24521-50822 GCA_026290005.1 Latrodectus geometricus
TATATATATATATATATATATATATATATATATATATATAATGATTTAAAGTTCACAGTGTAAACAATAATATAGATATATTTTATAACCACTGCAGCAGACTAAAAATAGAAAATAATTTTGTAAGAAAAAAAAAAGATGGAATAAGATAGCGCGAATGTTTGATTAGAATGATAGAGTAAAAATATTAATTGGAAAAGTTAATGTTTTAAACAAGATGAATGGTAATTGTATAACCTAGTTCCATATTCTAGGGTAAGTCTGGAATATTTTTATTCAGGAGAGATGCAACTAATCTTGTATTATTTTATTTCTTTAGACTTTTGTAATAGTCTTCAATAGAGTATGTAAAATGGATTCTTTTAAGGCTCAGCCAAATTTAATTAATGAATGATGAGAAAAAAAACTGCGTAGTTGAATCTAAGTAAGGGATGTCGGGAGCTATCAGAATAACATCAGGTAACCTACAAAAAGGGCATTACATGTAAAAATCGATTATTGCATTGAACGTTTAATTAAGAAATTTAATTATTTAGTTAAGATATCGTCAAATTAATTTAACTTTGAGATAGGAGAAACAAATACCAGCATTTAAAAATTAAGTTGTAAAAGTTTGTAGAAGATATTGAAAACGAATATTTCTTTTTTGTTAATATTCAAAATTATTTTGCGAAAATAAATTCTGAAGTTATGGATAAAAATGGGATTGCAGTTAAAGATAATTATATTAAACAGTTTAGTTAAATGAATATTTTTATAAAGTTACATTTTTTTAAGTTATTGTAACAGTTAATATTTTAAAAATTTTATTATATATTTTACTGAAATCTTCAGATATATCTTAAAGAGTAAATGATCACAATTTAATTGTTTACATTTCATCATTTTATAAATTATCGTACAATTTAAGGAAATGTATATAGCAAATAGAAAGGAAATGTAATAAATGCAATACAACACTAACTAGTACATATTATAGGCCAGCGCAACTAATGAGAGTGGGAGATATAAATAAAATAAGATGTAATTTGAAGAGCAATAAAAATCTAAGAATAAACTGTACAATTCAATGCAAATAAGACGAAATCAAGGAAAAAGCTATGTAATACAAATAAGGAAAAGACTTAGGGTCTTCATCAGGAGAGAGTTGGTCAACTATGCAAATAAAGTACTATTTAAAGTTTTTTTTATTTATTTTTATTTGGAAATAAGATTTTAAGTTACATGAGAGAGAAAGAGTGGATTGAATTCGATGATTACATTATTTTCTTATGGAATTGATTAGAAAAATTTGTGAAGTAATTCCCGTTCTGCCCCTAAAGAATATCTTTCGACGAATTCCCTTAAAATGACGTAACCTGTAGACATCATGTTAGTTTGGATAAATGCTAATAAATTCTTCTGGTATAATCCCCCAGCCACCTTTCAACACTGCAAGGGGTGAAGGCGACTTTTATAATGGGGGATGTGCCATCGTGGCTCCGAAAGTGGGAGGTTGTTAAAAATTGCGAAGCAGGAATCAAGCAAAAGACCCTCTAATATTTGATTTGCCTCTGACAGATGTGGTATTTCTCATGAAGGGAATTGCCACTTTTTTTATGTTCCCCAGTCGTCATGTGCGCACATGATATATTTTCAGTGAATTGGGATTCGAACTTGCAATACCTTCCGATATGAGAACGACGTCTCAACCAACCAGAATACCAAAGCTCTCCGCCAATACATTGTAATCAGATTGTTACGAAAAATTATACTGTTTAGAGTATTATTATTAAAAATGATTGTCTCAATTGATTTCCCCAGTTTGTAACTCTATAAATGTGCTTAAGCAAAATAAATCAAATTTGTTAATCTTCCTCATCTGTAAGATTCTAACTCTTAAAAGAACAATGCATTGCAGTTTACGGTGTATCTTATATTACATGTAATATATGATGTGATTTAGAGAGGGCATGTAATACACATTTTGCCTTGTATACAACAATTATCATGTTCGGTGAGAAACAAGAAGGCAAAAATAAATTTATGGAAAACATTTTGTATAAAAACGTACAAAAATTATGAAATATTAAAATACTTAAGAAATATTTTTCACGATCAAAAAATTTGTTTTTATTTTTAAAATTAACCAGTTTAAAATACATATATTTAAACAGGGGAAATATCAAATTTACTAATGTACACCATATGTAAGCACCTTATTCTAATCAAGGGGTATTAACTATATTGCATATTACAGGTAATAAACGTTGAAAAGTACAAAAGATAATTTGCATTCTGTTTTTTACTTATGACACTAAGCGTCAGAGACTGGGCAAATAAATTCAGAACAATTGTCTTCTGTTTTTAAATACAGCACCACCCCCATACGAGGTTGGAAGTACGGCTCATAGAGACCTATAGCCTTGCTCCAACCACCTCAAAAGGCTGGAATGGGAGGACATCGCTACCGTGTCACCATTAGTGAATACGACAGGATTTGAACTCACCGTTAGCTGGCCCTAAGCAAGCCCTATTGTTCTTTGGTACATAAGAATGTAAACATAACTTAAGGAATATGATAATAAATTTATAGAAAATGATTTGCATAAAGATTGTGCAAATAATATACAGAGAAAAGTGAAGAAAGGTGAGAAATTTTTCACAATAAAAAAAATTATTTTTATGATTTAAAGCACATGCGGATATTTTGATATAGCAATAAAAAACTAATCGAAATATGGGTAAATTTTCTTCTGTTTCCATCTACTTGCTTCAACATTGCATTTTTAAATAATTTGTTTGCAGCGTATTCAGGGGGAAACATTTGCAACATCATTCATCACAAATAGTTGGAAATCTATCAAAAAACAATTTTATTTTCGAATTCAATTTATTACGCAATTCATTCTAAATTTTTGTTACTTTTTTTTCTACACTGAAAGAATTTAACATTGTTAAGATTACTTATATAGCTTTGATAAAATTTGTAAGCTTCACCATTTTATGCAGCAATGAATAGATTATATTTAATTCGCATTTTAATTACTGTTAAGAATTATAACACTTTATTTAACTGTTAAATTATTGCATATTCTAATTTAATTGTTACATCACTATTTTTTAAAGAATCTAGAAAGTTTATTTTTAAAAAGGATTTAATAAGATTAGATTTTTGTTTTATGGTAAATAAAGTATTTAAAAAATGAATTATTTTTTCAATGTTTCCACATTTTCATTCATAATTACCATTTCACACAATTGTTAAAGTAATGAAGTTTTTAAGAATTCATTTCGAATGACTCTAATTGGTAAATCAGTGAAAAGAAAAGTCTTGCATTTTACACACACACAATTTTGACATTACTTCCATAGACAGCATATTTCAATAGTTTTAAGAATTGGAGCTATTTAATTAAGTTTCAGGAAAATTTAGGGATGAAAGCTTACAGCAGACATTTACTTCACCTCTGCCTATGATTGTTACTTATTTAACCTTTAATTAATATTTAATCATAGAAAACAATTACTGCTCCCAAGTAAACATTGTTTAAATAAACAGAGAAACTTTTCACTGATGTGATCACTTTCTAACTTATGAGGGGAAAACATTGTCCCTCTTAGGTTAGAAAGTCAATAATAATTTAATTTCTGTTTTAAACAGCTTCTTTTTATTAAAATAAATATAATTATGTTATCAGATAAAAATATATTTCAAATATTTTCATTAGAATATAAAAAATGCCGTATGGAGAAAATAGTTATTTTAATAGGCATTAATTATAATTCGCGCATAAATCATAATCATCATTTATCATTCGTAACTTTTAAAATTGCTACACAAATTAAAGTAAAGATTAAAAATTTATACTAAATAAAAATCTTTTCTCCAAAGCCATGAAATATTTCCCTCAAGTGGGTATTTCTTATAGAAAGATCAGTTTAAATATTTATTTTTATATTTTTAAACTTATTAGAATTTATTTGCACTTAAAGAAGAATGCTACATTGTGAAAAATGCCCACGTTAAATTTCTATATGAAATGCAAGCGAATATATCATGTATTGTGACAAAGTTGATTTAAATAAAATTATAATACGAAAATACAAATAATACTTCGTAAATTGAATCATTTGATGCATATTTTTCTACAAGAGAAACAAAATAAAAGTCATAAAGAAGTAAAATGGGCCAAACATTTTTATGTAAACTAAAAAGAGAGCAATTCTCTTCATAAAATTACATTTTGAATTTTATTACGCAAGTTTTAGAATTTTTTATTGAATAAAAAATCAAATTTAAGCCCATTTTACAATGAAATTCTAAAATTTTCCGAATTTTAAATACCTTATGGGAAAATAGAATGGAGAAACTTAAGGAAATCATTCTTTTTGCGAATATTTCCACATTTTAACAACGTTTATTTCTATATTCTTATTCCTTGTGGCGTGTTGGCGTAACGTAAAAAGGAGAATCTCTCTATTTATTCGCCAAATTTTTCCTTTTTTAATCCCCTCGAGGCAGTAATCCGACCTCTGGAGAAAAGAAAATATTTGAATTTGGTTCTGCATTTGTCTCCCCGCTAAACAGAACTTAATGAAAGAACAAGTAAAAATACCAAAATTGCTTGACAAAGAACATAAATATAACCTCTTAAGTTAGTTTCCTTTTTTTCTTCTTTGATTTCGATGTTTCCTTTTTCATGTAAAACCCGGAATTTTCTGCATTAGAAAAAATTTCGGGCAAGGAGTAAATTGAAAAACTAGACAACACACACACACACACACAAAAATTACGATTATAAAAAAAAAGAACGGCAACACCGCAACAATCATTTGGAAAGCAAATGAATTCTCGGTGTAGTGAATGGATGGAGTAAATGGAATCAAGAACAGGTTGATTTCCCTCTTTCCCAAATGTTGGCGCTTTACTCTTGCCAAAAGTTTAAGGCGGCCATAAACTTGGCACATAAACTACACGACCGCCAGGAAACGTATGTTTTGTTGGGAGGGACACTAAGAGTATTCTATTGGCGATAGGAAAGCAATCGATTTAGCAACTGAAAGTAAATTACTTTATTGGGCTTTATAGGCTCTGGAGAAAGACTTTACGTGAGAGCAAATTCCATAACATGTTGTTTTACTGGAATACAAAACAGGGTCTTCAGATGCTTCATAGATCGATTACAATAACTCGAAAGAAAGTTAAAATGACGCATTGTAATTTTATATTATATTTCACGGCATAATGATGTTAAACTAATCTCAACCTTAGAATGAAAATGCTTGGAACTGTCTTCATCAATGATTATAATGAATTTATTTTGACAAGTTACTCCTCACTTTTAATGATTTCAAAATTTGATCGTATACAAAGAAAAAAGATAAGTTTAAAATTTGCTTACTTATTCTTAATAAAGAAAATTGTTATTATAAACTGTAAAATAGTTTATAATGATTCTGAATGTAAATTAAAATAATGCTGTGTTTATATATGGCGGAGCCAAGCCCACCCGCCTGAGATGAGGCGAATGAAGACAGAAAGAGCGACTTCTGTTTTAGAACCGTCTCAAAGGGGAGGAAGGCTCATAGATGGCAGCACTATCTGGGTTTTCCAATTTAGAGACAGAGAAGATCTATTACCTGGATCCTAATACCCACAGAGTTATTAATTAACGAAAATACTAATCTTAGGAATCCACGAACTCCAGTGCGATAACCATTCAGCTACCAGTCTGGTATATTTTGGTTTGAAATGATAATGTATGCATTTGCATTGAATTAAATTACAATAAGGATTCACAAACATAAATAACTTTTCAAAAATATTATAATTAGATTAAGGAATTCTGCTCATCATTAATGCCTCAATGTTAATACACAATAAACCTTCAGTTAAGTTATTGTAATGCTCCTCAACATTTAAATTTTTACAATAATGAATTATATATTTTCACTGATAATTAAAACCTATTTTACCAGTTATCAGTATACTTCCTTTGTCTCAGTTTAACAAAAGTAAAATTTACTTTAAAAAGAATTAAAAATTTTGTTTAGTGAATATTTATCGTAAACGAATGATACGTGTTAAAAAATACTCATTATTGTTTAATTTTCAATTGCTATTGTTGTCGAGTGCCAGCCAGACTGGCAAATATGGGTGCGCTGCTCCACTTTTCCAACAAAACCATATTTTGGTGAGGAATTTGACTTCCTCAGTACACACATGCCATAGGTACCCGTTTATAGTGTAAGGAACCATTCACAACCCATTTATACAAGGAAAGGATAAAGACAGAAAATACAATCATGCCCGAACCGGGATTCAAACCCAGACCCTATCCGAAGTCAGGTATGCTGTCCATTAGACATGGTGGGCGGCAATTTTCACTTAAAACTACAATATTTTAAAAAAATTTATTATTCATTAACTTGAATAATTTTTTTAAACATTTAATATTGAAAATAAAATTTAGGTAACAATAAATATCAAATTTATAACGTATTATTAAGATTTTATATTGCTATAATTATTTTTAAAATATTTACATTAATAATTTTATGAATCATGAAATATATTTGTCTAGTAAACTGTCTTTATAAGAGTTTTTATAAAAATAAATGTCATCGAAAGAGATTCAGACTGTTAAGCAAAATATGGAATTTATATAGCATGAAATTCTCACAATTAAAATTTGTACATTGTAAAGATAATTATGTATATTATGCAAAATTTAAAAAAAAAAAAAAAAAAAAAAAAAAAAAAATTGTTCAATTTGTAACATAATACTCAATATTTCAAATCACTCTAATAATTTCTAAAAATATTAACCAAAATCAGTTATCAAATATTTCCGTAAAAATATATTTAAAAAGTTGCAATAACTAATAAACCTGTAATACAAAATACGGGCATAGGAATAGTATGGGAATACCTACTATTCAAATGCAAAGTTGTAAAAAGAAATACTTATCTGGTAAACAATCTTAGTAAAATTTTACAAAATACGGGCATAGGAATAGCATGGAAATGCTAACTATTGAAATGCAAAGTTGTAAATCAGAGTCAAGAAATACTCTTCTGGTAAATAATCTTAGTAAAATTTTACAAAATACGGGCATAGGAATAGTATGGAAATGCTAACTATTCAAATGCGTGCTCTGTTAAACAGGGTCAAGAAATATTTATCTAGTAAACAATATTAGTAAAATTTTTCATAAAAATGAATATTTTCTGAAATGTTGTTGAGAATAATAAGCATTGAGTACAAAATATAAGTTTGAATAGTGTGGAAATGCGTATTATTCATACTTTGTTTGCGTATAGTGCGTATAAATGCGCTATACGCATTATACGCACTATTCGCATACATATGCGTATAGTGCGTGGTAATGCGTATAATTCGTATTTTGTACGAATCATGAAATATTTATCAGCTAAACTATCTTTGCAAAATATTCCATAAAAATGAATATCATCTAAATATGGGCTTAAAAAGCATGGAAATGCTTATAAATTAAATCTGATTTGTATATCTGTCATGAAAAATATTTATCTAGTACATTATCTTAAATATTCTATAAAAATAAGTATTGTGCAAAAATTTGTAAAAACTAGTAATCATTTATCACAAAATACGGGTTAGAAAAGCATAGAAAACGCCTGACATTTAAAAATCCGTACTATATTAATCATTCATTTATCAAGTAAAATGTCTTAATAAAATTGCTTATAAAAATGAATATTGTCTAAAAAGTTGAAGACTAGAAAGCGTTCAAAATACGCGTTTGAATAGCTTGGAAATACCTATTATTCAAATTCATACTTTTGGTGTAAAAGACATTAAATATTTATCAAATAAATAACAGAAAAACGTTCCATAAAAATTAACATTTTCTAAAAAGTCAAAGACTAGGAAGCATTCTATTTTTGACATCCATGTTTGAATTTCATGGAAATGCCTTCTACTCAAATTCGTATTTTTTTTTTAGAAGAAGCAGATTAAATATTTATCAAATAAAATCGGTAAAATGGTCCATATAAATGAAATTTGTCTTTAAAAATTACAGAGGCTAATAAGATATTCTAATATAAAATACGGTTTGAATAGCATAGAAACGCTTCTTATATTCAAATCTATATCTATATTAATAAAAGCAAGTGTAATGTGTCTGTCCGTCTGACCGAGTTCTCCAGCCAAATCTATCGCACGCAGGGACCTGGAATTTTTTACACGGAAGCACAAGGGGGCTGGCCACCAGACCTCGAAGCCCGATTTTCGATTTTTGAATTAGAAAAATTTAAAAAAAAATTATTTATAAAACTTCTTCTCCAGATCGCTGCTCGCCAATAGCTGATTCCGGGGTTATAGATAGATAATAAAAGCAAGTGTAATGTGTCTGTCTGTCTGTCCATTTGAAATTTGTTCGTTACCAATGTCAAATTATGGTAAAACTATACTTTAAGGTGGCCCCTTGGCAAACATGGCGATTTTTGTTTGGCTATCGTTTTTATTGGCGATTTTTGTTGCACAGACAATGAATTCCCCTGTTGCTATCGGAATATGATTGGGGTTTGCCCGGCTTGGCGATCAATCGCGATTACAACTTTGCGAGAATCAAAGAGGCACCATAAAGTATATTCCGAATTTGAATGTTGTTAGCTTGGTTGTTTAAAAATGCCGCCATTTCCCCTATTTTTACATGATTGTTATTAACTGGAAAAAAAGAAATAAAAGTTTCATTCATTTAATGTCGCTGAATTCGGATAACTATTCCCTTTTTGACTAAAAATTTAGTCAAAGGCAACCTCTATGATTATAATGATTTCTTTTACTGAAATTCGGAAAGTTTTCATCATTCGCACTTACAATATGAAATAACTTTAATTTGAATCGAAGTTGATCTATAACGTAGTAAGTTTCATTGAATATAAATTTATGTTTTGATTGCTATCAATATTAAATCCGACATAAATTTTGAAACATGGAATATTATTGTATTAGTCTGCAATAATATAAACATGTAAGAAGTACAACAGCGGTAAGTTATGATAGGAACCATTTTCCTATTAACTGAGAAACTAGCGCCCTCTATTCCAAACTTTACAGAAATTTCTAGACGTTTCCAGAAGTAAAAATTGTTACAGTTATTTAAAACTGTAAAGGCTGGTTTGAACATCCACGTGAGAAGGTGCTACGTGGATATGATACGCGAGTGAAGTGAGACAATTTGCAGAATTTCACATTCTAATTTTGATTTGATAAGCTGCGTTACTGTATAGTTTACTTAAAGCAAAAAATTCATCACATATTTTCATTTGAATATTTAATTCCCGTGGGAGAAGAAATGGATCCTAAAAAGCCTGAAGAGAAACCTGGTGAGAAAAAACCCGGACAGCCTGATGATAAAGGAGGAAAACCAGGAGAAAAGAAACCTGGGGAAGAAAAAACTCCACCTACAAAGTAGAAGATCAGCTTTTATGGAAGAATAAAAAAAAAAAAAAATGAAGCCAAAATTATGAGTGAGTGATAAAATGTTATTATATATATTTTAGAGAATAACTTATAATAATCAAGATGAAATCTTAATTTTGCATTTTAAAATTTGGACTTTACTTACCCTTATAATTTTTTCCGCCTTTAATAATTTCGGTTAATTCCCAGTGAACGGTACGCTCCTTATACGGTACGCATATATACAACGGTAATCATATATACAATTATAATTAATTGTATATAATAATGTATAAAATTATATTATTTGTATAAAATAATATAATTTTATATTATATAATGATATTAATTGTATATTCTATAATTATATTAATTGTATAAAAATAGCGTACCGTACACTGGGATGCAGCCAATAATTTCTTTTTATCCCTTTTAAGTTATAAGTATGATGCTTTTTGTTTTTCGTGTTTGGAATTTTATATTGTTAAACTGGCTGATTGTGTATGTGTGTATTATAAAATTAATTCCATATTCTTTTGTTGGTTAAATTGCACTTTAGTTCCCCTACTTCACCAACTCGCGAATTTGATGCGCTTTTTCACTCATGCTCATTAATTATCCTTTTGTTTTAGTCTTTTCATTGGTCGCTAATTAAGTTTCACTTTGAAATAGCCGTAGAATTTTCGCCATGGCATCGGCGGTTTTGAAAAGGCGCTAAGTAGGGGACCTAAAGCGCATTTTCACCTATTAAGGACTTTTTCTACAACGGATCTAGATATTCATTTGCATTATGTCGAAAAATTGTCATCAGTGTTTTGAATCTTAGGTTAAAATGTGCTTTAGGTCCTTGGCATGAATAATTTTAGTTGGTTATAAATTTTGTCATTCTTGGTAATCCTACTTTGATACACTAGATACGATAAACGTAACGATTTCTAGAATTCTTATTTTGCCATTTCGTTCTGCCTGGACGCTTTTTTTTCCCGTTTGTCACCAAAGGTATGGGACCTTTGGTGACAAATTGAATCCTGTCTCCTAGGATTGTACCATTAATTTAATTCATTTAATGTTAATTGAAAATTTTATTTTGTAAAAATATTTTTTTTTATTTAAAATGTTTGGAAAAAACAGAAAGTTAATGATGGAAAAAGCAGAAATTTTGTGATTTTTTGTTACGCATAGTAATGCCATTTGGCGACTTTATAACTTGCACCGGTGAAATGAAGATGTACCCATTTTCATACTATATTATTGATTCAATACATTCTTCAGGAAATTCTAATTATTATTCATTTTAGCACAAACGATCTATAATAATAAAAGCACGTGTAATGTGTCTGTCTGCCTGTCTGTCCATTTGTCTGACCGAGCTCTCCAGCCAAATCTGTCGCACGCAGGGACCTGGAATTTTTTACACGGAAGCACAAAGGGGCTGGCCACCAGACTTCGAAGCCCGATTTTCGATTTTTGAATTAGAAAAATTTTAAAAAAATTATTTATAAAACTTCTTCTCGAGATCGCTGCTCGCCGATAGCTGATTCCGGGTTTGTACCAGCTCCTTTTGAGAAACAATTCTGGCGACCATCTTTTGGAAAATTTTCCGTTTAAAATATTTAGGATATATTGTTCCTTTTTATCGACGGGGAATGTTGTGTGAGTGGGGGGGGGAGAGAGAGAGAGACAGTCTACATGTCCTACACTTCTATTCCTGCGCTATTCACTTATCTGCATTTTCTAAATGCACGGGCAACGTCGGGCGGGTACAGCTAGTTACGTATAAAGATAACTGTATATTATCTGAAATTTAAAATAAATTACAGTTAGCAACAAATATTCAATTTGTTACATTAACCAAGATATTTTAAATTACTATGATTATTTGTAAAAATAATAATTTATTTGTTTAGTAAACTTTCTTTGGAAGATTTTTCTTAAAAATAAATACCTAGTCGAAGACTTAAAACATTTAATAATAATAAAATCATTATTATTATTACCTGCTATGTTAATCCGCATTTTGTTAAGGCGAATAATGATAAGTGAGTCGGCCTTTCCAATTATTGTCCAGCTTAACTAAAGGTGTTTGTGGAGTTCTGTACATAGCTTCACGAAATTGTCAAAAACAGTCTCGATGACTTCAAAGCAATCTTCAATACTCTTAATTTGTAGGTTTTAGTGTATACTATATTGTAGTTTTCGGTTTCATTAACTACTTAAAATAAAGCTAAAGAAGTACATATAAAATTTTAATAGTTCATATTTCAATAAGAACTTTCCTAAATATTGCATCAAATATTAAGCAAAATCATTTTAAAATTAAGACCTACTTTTTGTTTGGAATAAATCTATGAAAAATATGCATGAAAACTTGATCAATGAATACTGATTATCCTGAAATATTAGACGATAATTTTCAATCTATTAGGATGAACATTTCAACTAACACTTTAGACAATGGAATAGTTTTAAAATTAATTGGCAAGAAATATTTAATAAGTATCATATTAATTGACAGCTCATGAACAATTTAATTATGAAATAAAGTTTTGCTGGCATACAAAGGGATAAAGTTTGTCTTTAAATAGGATAAAATAGCTGATATCAGTTACATAAAGATATCGGACAGATTTTGTTTTGTATGATAAAATCGCAGGAAAGAAAATGACTGTGTTTACTTCAAAGTTAACAGTAAAGAACTTTCTGGTAGTATACGAATTTTCATATTTTTCCAGTGTTTCCAAATGATAGCCAAAAAGGCTACGACTAATGATGACGACATAGCAAAATGGTAAATGTGCTATATCGTCGTTGATAATAAATGGATTAGCCTGTGACAAAAGTATATAAAAATTCTTTGTGATATACGAGGATGAACTACATTAATTACAATGTGCAGAACGATAAAAGAAATAGCGGTATTAAAGGGATATGCTATACAATTTCATGGGCAGATACAATTTGAATTAAATGCGACACTCGTGTCAGCAGCTGGGCTTTAAACAAGTTTGCAGGGACATTAGTATTTCATGACTGATAAATAAAAAATTACAGGAATACTTCTATTTAATAATATTTGATTAAACTTGAAAAATATACACATTAGTATAATATTACGAATACACAAATCCCATACCAGCTATTTCTAACATAAACTAATATACGACAAAAAAAATCATGTCAAATTATGATGAAATTGACATATGGTAAAGAACTCATATTTTTCAAATATTTTTAAATAAATTCCTCATTATGGGCAAACATAAATACTGTCTATTCTTAAATTATGTGGCATAAGGTAAACAAGAAAGTTCTTGTTTTTAATGGCCTAAAAGTACAGGATCTATAGAAAGTGTAACCAATTGTTAGTTTTCCAAGTAATCACCATCGGCAACCTTCATTTACCAACAACGTGTCTCAAGTTGTGCAATACCCTTGCGGTAAAACTCGGAGCTTTTAGACGCAAAGAAGTCCGTGATGCTTGGCGCAAGTCTGCTTCATTTGCGAAGGATTTTCTACGATGTTGATTGTCCTGGGAATGGAAGAGGTGGTAATCTGGCGGTGAGTAAGGAGGATGGTTCAAAGTCTCCCAACTAAGTCACTGTATGGAATTCCAGGCCACTCGCATGACACGGGCCTTACGTTATTGCCCAAGAACTATACACCCTGCCGATTAACCAGTGCTGGCAATTTCTGTTGTAATGCTTATTGCACACGTTCCAATTATTGCAATTACATGTCCGAAGTGATCGTTTGACCAGTTAGTAGCAGCTCATAATAAACTAGACGACTAGCCCACCAGACACAAAGCAAAATCTGGACAAACCTTCCGACTTGAATTTGTGAAACCAATGCCTTGTCGTATGTTCATTTACAGAATTATCCCCAAACGCTTGACATATTGATGCAACAGCAGATAAGCTCATTTTGAATGCAAATAACATCGAGTGAGCTCCTTCGACATTTCTTCTTACAAGTTATAATTGATGAATGCGTGCGGTGGACCAATATTTATAACGACTGATATTCCTACTTTGGACTGACTCAACCACGTCATACACTAATTTTCATACTTATTCATTCAATGGCAATCCGGTGACAGCAAGAACTTTCTTGTTTACCTTGTATATAATATTCAAGACAAAAAATGTAATTGATTCAAAATTGAAAAGATAAACAGAAATCGTCCTTCTGCTTGAGTATTGAAGGAAACATCGCATATTGAAACATATTGCCGTTAAAAAAATGAGAAAAAATGCTCTTTTAATGAGAAAAGACAGACCAACGATCATTTCCCAGTGGCTTTCGAAGTGACCACACAGGTTTGTCAACAAGGAATACTGATACGAGTTCAATTACAGTTTTTATAAATGTAAAGACATTTAAATTCGTATCAGTATTGATACAAAAATTCTTTCTTGTGAATATTCTAATTTCAGGAATTACCTCAAAATTATGATGATGCTTTGGAATTCTACCTTTTGCAACATTTCTGTTGTCTTTGGATTTACTATTTATCAAAATCACACTTCAAAACAGGTTAGCTTAATTGTTTCTTTATTGTAATCGGCATTTGTGAGTACAGGGATCTCTTAGGTTCCTTTGCTAGTGAATTCTATCTTGGAATTACACAAAAAGAACTTCATAAAAATCGTTATCTCAAATTCGTAAAAATAATATACGGCTAAATTTTTTTATCATACATAATGAAATGCATATCTAATTTTTTCAATCAAACTTTTTTTTTGTCATCGAGTACCAGCCGGATGGCAGTATGGGGTGCGTTTGCTTCACTTTTCCAAATGAACCATAATTTGCTGTAGAGTCCGATGTCTTCAGTATACACATACGTATACGTCTATATACTATTCATACTCCATTCATACAAGGATAGGACAAAGACAGGAAAGAGAGAAAGTACATCCATGTCCGAACCGGGAATCGAACGCAGGACCTCCCTATCCGCAGTTAGGCACGCTGCCTACTAAAGAGGATAGGCGGTAAATTAGTTGATCTGCAACAATTAGAGCTGAATTTCATTTGCCGTTTAAATGCAAAACTAAAACACTGCTCAAAAAAGACTGGAAAAGTAAGACAAAGGTCAATATAAATAAATAAAAGATGACATTTTGCCAATATTAGAATATATCACATTTAGTTATTTTCATTCGATTAATTGAGCATTTTCCAATTCGGATTTATTTTTATAAGAAATATTTTCTGAAATTTAAATTCATATTTACCTACCTCAAAATGTTGCAATGAGGTATTAACATACCCCAAAATGTTAGGGTTTTGTTAACTTCGAGTGACTTGTATTTTTATACAAATTATCAAAAAACTGATTTCTTTTTGGCATATATTGTTAAAATGTGTTAATAGATAAGCGTTTTATTTTGTCAGTCATAAAATAATATAAATGACAAGAAAGGAATTTTAGTATAAGTTTCTTGTAAAAATAATTAACAAAACATACTTTTTTTTACCAAAATTATTATAAAAAATAGAAACTTTTACTTTTTAAATATAGATCCGAACATTTTTTTGGGGGAAAAAAAACATTTAAATTAAATGAAAAAAATCCAAATATGAAAGATACTTCTCGACTTCTTTAAATTAGCATTTATTTTCATATGGGGTCGCCGAAATATTTTATCATTCAATAAAAAGCGCTTTTTTTCTGGGTTGGTATTATTTCCTCTCACACTTAACTGACCGTAAAAACATGAAAAAAAGAATAATTTTCAGATGTTTTATGTTGCTGCTTTTTCCTTAAAGCTGATTCAGAATATCTCCATTCGCTGTATTCTAAGGATGATGCTTTTCCAAGCTGTTAAATATAACGATTATTTTCCTGCGCTCAGACAATACTTCCTTTACTGACATTTTATATCTCTTAAAGAACTGAATTTCATTCTTATTTTTATGAGAATTTTACCACTTCGGTATTTCACCTAAGATTATTTGCTGTACCATTTTTCACATTTGCATCAACTAGTACAATATCCAAGTTATATGTCGAAAACGAATATACTTTTTCCAAATAAATGAGGGTTGATGTAGTACACATCCTTGAGCGTGAGTTTTCGTGCAAACAGAAGACGGAGAAAGGGGACTTCACGAGTTTAAAATCATCCTTTAAAAACTCAATGATTTCCCGTATCGTATCAATGATTATATCCAGGGAGGACTGTTTATCCCTGATAACCAGGACTTTTGATTTTGTTTATCACTTAGAGCTCGTTTGGGGCACATGAGGGCTAACTAGATTTGGACCAACAGTTGTTCCGAATTACTACAAACATCGCTGAGCAAGGTGGGATTTAAACCCATGAACAGCTGAACCAGAGACAAAAGTCATTTGGCTGAAGAACTGGAGAAGATTGAGTTATGCATATAAAGGCAATTATTCTTTTAGTTGAAGTACTTAAGCACCTGAAATCTTTAGCGAAATTATAGATTGAAATATATTATTAATAAGTGAATGTACTACTTCTTTTAAAATATTACAGTTGGTTGACATCGAAGGCCACATCAATTAGCTGACTCCTTTGCATGCGCTGCTTCCTTCTCTCTATCCTTCTGGAGCTTCATTTTTAAGTCTTATATTGAAATATATGTCCTCACCACTTTTACCATTCTCGGTATTTATTTTTGCAATTCATCCTGCTTCCGGTTACTTTTACAGACCTTTGAAGGGGTTTTATTAGCTTTCAATATCGTGCCATAGAGCAAAATGTGCCAGAGGAGGTGAATACAGAGAGACGGAGAAATCCCTGATTGGATCAAATTTTGTATCAACTCCCGAGGATAGATATCAAACTGATATGGCACAAATCTCAGCCAGAAACAAAAAAGAATCGGCAAAGCTGTTCACGTAGCTTAAATAACTTCATTTCTTTCCCAACGAATATCGCGGACCAACTTTTTGATCCTGTCTGGCAAGAAAGGAAGAGTCCAATTAAAGCCTGGGGTGAAGAGAAAAGAAAGGCGAATTAAAAACCTTCTTCTCTGTGGAAAGAAAAACTCCGTGAGCAGAATTAATTCCGTTTGATACCGGGGGGTCAGCCACTTTCTGAGAATCTTACCCGCGTAGACATGATTCTTATTTACACCCCCTCATCCTTGAAGATAACTGTAGGGTAGGATTGATTTTGTTGGCTTTTCCAACGTCCACCACTTTGAACAGTATGATAATGATTTTAATTTTGCATTTTCCTCTTTTAAATGAGACTCCTTCACAATGAGGGAGAAGTGAATGTTAGGATCACATGCTACAGCACTCAAAATTTAACATTCAATATCAATTAAAAAATTTTGGTAATTAAATTATGAAACAATATCTAGTAATCAAATAGTTTATTTATCATTATTCATTATCAAGAGTTTTTCACTGAAACATTGAAGCCACAATAACATCAATCTCATTATCGGGAGGTAGTGGGTTCGAATCCCCATTTAGCTGTAAATCCATTGCGTTCACGAAATAGAAAAATCATTCATTAAAATATTCACGGAGTATATTTAGAGAAAATGGTAATTCATTTAAAATACAGAAAGATTTTTGGACAAAAAAAAACAGCTTTTTTTTTTTTTTTTTTTTTTTTTTTTTTTTTTTTTATAAAAAAATTTATTGATACCTATGAAGAAATACAAAGGTAAAGTTTGAATTTTTAAAAGTAAGTTGTTGTGATATCAGCAGACAATTTATGTGAAGCGTCAGGTTTTATTATTCAATTACCCTAATGCAAATAACAATATTAAAACTATGGATATCTAATAATGCGAATTATTGGAAATCTCTAATGGATAATTTTAAATCAGTTTTATTTCTGAAAAGGCAGCTAATTTTATTTTCCAAAATATTTAATAAATGGTTTATTTACAATGGTGACAATTTATGCCATTTCTTGTAAAATTCCTTTTCGTTATAATTCTATTTTAATATTATAGTTTTTTTTTAATTTATCCCACTTAAACATAATACAATATGAAGCGTTTTTAAAAATACGCTTTTAATTTAAAAAAATAGGAAAAATATATTAGGAAAAAGATTTTAAAATTCCTATTTACTTTGTCAGTTTTATGTTATGAACTATTAAAACAAAATATTTCAGCTTATGTTTGCTCAAGCAGAAGCAAATTTCTTTCAAGTTATCCGATGTGAGCAAAGAATATTTAGCAAGAGCGAAAATTCAAGGAATGCATGATGAGATCTTGCATTTTAATCTCTAGAAACACCCCAGGCCAATTTGTAGATTACCGTTTTTCATGTCGTGGGCAGTAGCATCAGATCTTCCATAAAGACGTCTTTGTCGTTGCCCATCCACCGTGCATGAAAGATGACCCAACGGAAGAAGCTTTTTCTAAAGAGTTTCGCACTCGATGAAAGGAGGCCGCGCGACGGCACGTCTCCTTTACTTTCATATTCCCACTTTTGGATGAAGTGAAAATCCTTATGCATCGTCCACGTCGCATTATTTACGACATGAAACGTGATGCAGTATTTGAATATGTTTAGGCCTAATTCAGTATTCATTAATGCAAAAACTTTAGAGCAAAAATTGTTTTTAAAAACATGAAACACAAAACATTTTTAAATAGTTTTATTTTAACACATAGAATTATTTAAAAATATTTAATGGATAACATTTTTTGATCATTGTAAACTGGTTGTGGTCAGGTCTTTCGTTCTTTATCGGAATGTCAACTCCAATTACGACATTAATCCGTTTTGTTCAGTAATCGATAAGGTACGTTCTAAAGTCCATGGTTATAATGTCCCGCAAATAAAATAATGCATTTGGGGTGGCAGGCCTAGGATTTGGGTCTTCAGGTGGATGCCTGCTTCTAAATAACAAAGGTTCACCATTCGTGGGGGTCAAGACGGTAAGCCTACTGAGTCCCCACTAAAACTGCCGTCACTTCCAGACCTTGTGATGAAAGGTGGAAAAAGCCGGACGTTGCAAAAAAACATTTATTTAATTCTTTTATCATATAAATTCTTTATTTATATATTCCATATAGAATAAGACCAGTTGGGATGCGGTAGACTATTTGCTTAAGACGTCGTTCTCGTTATCGGAATGTAGTGAATTCGAATCCCGGCTTATCCGAAGATCGGTTGTGTTTATTAATGGCGACTGGAGCACGTAAAATGTGTCGTGGTTGCAATGCCTTCCAGATTAACACCTCTGGGGGTGTTAGGCCTCTGGCTTCAATCTGTAAGTAGGAAGAGAAATGCAACCACCTGTGAGCCACCCTCCTATGGGGGTGCTCTGTTCAAAAACGGAAGATGTTCTGACTTCATTCGTCCAGTTACGGGCTTCGTGTCATGAATAACAACAACAATTCGACAGGCATTGTACAGCGGTGTTTTGAATCGAAGTACTCATAAAAATATGTCAGACCACTATTTCAAAAATATACTCATCCAACTTAAATATTTGAAAGATAATTTTTTTCTTCAATTTTGATTGAACTTAAAAATATATCCAAACACATATTTAAAACGTCCAACTTTACATTCCTTCCATGCTTTAAGAAGTACAGATATAACAATCAATGTCATTAGGTATTTCAAAGATACCTTTAATAATTAAGTACTAAAAATATAATAAACAACATATGATACCACGTTTAAATTATCTATATTACATACTGATTGTGCTTATATTTTTGTTGTATGAATAAACAGTTGTTAAATTTAACTAAATTTAGAATTTTATCATAAAATTTTAAGAATTCACTATCAATATTTGTCAAATTCGTTAGATATGTGAAATATTTAATTTCTTTTATTCTTCTTAAGATTGCATCATGAGAGAAAACGAGTGTAATGAATACAAATTTTTTTCTTGCGTTCGCAGATATTCTCGCAAATTATAAATGCGTTTATCTAATTTCTCCTCTCGACATTTTAAATCTTCAAATTCTTGTTTACTTTTTTATATTTTCATTTTGAAAAAATTAAAAATGCTCAGTAATAGAAGAACGTTATTTACAATTATAAAGAAAGTAAACAGAAAAGATAAGTTCAAGTCCCATGATTAAAAATCAGTTTGGAAAAAAAAGATGTAAATTTTCTTTTAATTGTTTAAGCATTCTGAAATTTGTGTAAAAAGATGATAGTGACAAATATAAAGATATGATTGTAACTATATTTATAGAATTTTTTTAATGTTCCTGAATTAAAAACAAATAAACAATGGTATGAATGGGCATAAATATTTTAATTTTTAGCTACGTTACAAGAATGCACTATTCAGCAATAATTAAAAGCTAAACTCATAAATATAGAAAAAAACAAATGCTAAAATATTCCTAATATATTTTTTCTATATTTGTGATATTTTTAGTTCATAAATAAAAATGTATTAAGAATATTCTAGCATTAATATTTAAATACTCAAAAACTGGTATAGTTTACAAGTCGACTTCAAATTTTATAAAAATAATTTCGAATTTAATACCTTAATTTTGAAGAAAAGAATGGGAAGTTTTGAACATTGAGTTTGAAATTTTCATAATTCTTTTTATTTCCCAAAAATCAAGAATAGTTTATTAATGCTTATTTAATTGGGTTCACTAAAAAATGAATACTGTTTTAGCTTGAAAAAGGTTCCTTATTTGCATAAAGTTTAAAAGGAAATGATTTGGAATATAATGTACAAATAAACAAAACTATTCAGTAAATGAAATTGTGTGCATCTCAATTTCTTGTGTTTCTTTTCATTTGGTTGAAAAGCGTAAGTTAAAATTTTACACCCTACAGAATTGTCCTCAAAACAATAATATTTAAGTATTTCACTTAGGGTTACAAGTGAACTTTTCAATATTAAGTTGGTTAATAATGAAGATGAAGTCATGCGAAGAATTTAATGTTCATCAAGAGATCCGAGCTAGTTCAAAGTATATATAAATTCTTAAACAATTTTCAGAAACACTTTTTCTATATTGCATTTATTCATTATTTTTCAATGGAAGAATATTTTAATTCCCTTTCATATTGCTTTCAACAGTATTGAAAAGCAAAAATACTGGTTGCAAAGGCCCTTCGCAAAGTAGTAGGTTCAAAACCCGACCCTACGAAAAATATATCGTATTCGCTAATGGCAATAGGTCGCAATGTTATCAAAGTGAAATAATACCTCTGGGGTTGGCAGGCCAATCCTAGGGGTCTTCTTTTAGGCTTCTAAATTACGAATCACTTATAGGATGGCATCCCCACATCATTTCAGCTCCTTGTATTGCTGAAAAGTAACCTAACAGCCGGGTATTAATATATTCTCTTATAGCCGTAATTTCTCACTATTATTCCTTTGTGTGTTATTGATAAAACAATCTTCCTTCTTAAACACTTTTTTCAAACAATGGAAGTCGTAGCTGCTTAAGAAAAAGAAGCAAATTTTAATAGCCTTTTTCTAATTCTCACTTTACGCGCGACTGGTGAGGTTTTTAATTCTGCGAAGCTAAATATTCTTCAAGACTTTTTCTGTAACATCTCTTACTTTGAATTCGTAATAGGCGAACGATTCATTGTAAAGTAAAAATGTGCAGCTTTTGTTGACTGTGGATGGAAGAAGACTAACTTTGTCCATAGCCTTTATGATTTAGCGTGGTATTATGGAATGGGCTTCCCGCTTTGGATGACCTTAACAGGTGTATAAGACTCCAGATGTACTTTACCCATTGCATCCAAAGCTACTAATTCCACAGCGTTGAGGCTGCATAATAAAACTTGGGGAGGAATAAGTAGAAATAAAAGAGGACTTGGCAGATTCTATCTAATCATACTTGGTATCAGCAAAATAGTCCTGGGGCTGTCCTAGAACTAAAGAGCTATATGAGTTTACAAACCGCTATTACAAGACTAGTCAGTTGTCACTCACGTAGATTGGTGTTTGTTCAAAATCAAAATATCCGCCCTGTTTGCCTTAAATACCATGTACACGAGGCTACACCCATTTCCTCCATGGGGCTTTAGAAGAATTTTATCTTGGAGAATCCAGAGAGGGTATATGACTTTCTGTCGGTGAACTGTCTTTTGGACTTGGTCTAGCTAGGCTGTAGGAAAATAAGTAACAACAACACTTGATTTCTAACAATTAAGAAGATTTCATTTAATTCAGAATGAATGGATATGCACATCAATGCTTTCTAATCTTCCACTTTTCTCACTAATATCATTTAACTTTATACTATGCCGCTCAACCTGTCTAGTGGTTAGCGTACCTGACTAGATGGGTGGGACCTGGGTTCGAATCCTCGCTCGGGCATGGATGTACTTTCTCTCTTTCTGGTCTTTGTCCTTTCTTTGTATGTGTGTGAATGGTTGCCTACCCTAAAAACGGGTACCTATGGCATGTGCGTACTGAGGAAGTCGGACTCCACACCAAATATGGTTCAGTTGGAAAAGTGGAGCAGCGCACCCCATATTGCCAGCCTGGCTGGCACACGACAACAACTTTATACTACTCATTTCAATAACATTGTTTGTAATGTATCCTTTAATAGTGAACATTCAAACCTTTTTTTGCGCGATATCAAAGTTTCAATTAACATAACTGATGAAATTATCAATAATCAATCAAATATTCTGATCAGCCACTTAGTCTGTTTCGATTTTTTGCATGTATTTTATCTCATGACAAAAGAATTGCATCAGCGAATTACATTATATATGCATTGATACCTCAGTACAAATAGGATTTATATAACCAATACTTTCAAGTTCTTAGTTTAGTATAACCCTGTATAAATTTTCTAGACCGCGGTGGCCTGGTTGATTAGGGCGTGATTCTCATTATCGAAAGGTAGCTTAGACGAAGACCTGTCATGTTCACTAATAATGATGATTAGGGCACGTAAAATATGTCGGGGTCTCAATGCTCCCATTCCAAATGAATACCTCTGGGAGTGTTAGGAGTCTTTTCTGGCTTCCTATCTTTAAACTGGAAGATCTAGATGGGGTGCTGCCCCTTATGAGCCAAAGTCGTACTTCCACCCTCTTGGGGTGCTCTGTTCAAAAATGGAAGACTTTCTTTCTGACTTAATTTGCCCAGTTCCTGGAGGGCGGCTTCGCCAAGTGTCATAAGTAACAACTACAACATAATTTTTCTTGTCACTGTATTCACAAATCTTTCATTTAAAATACTTGCGTTAAATTTGCTCTTTTCTGTCTGTCTTTCCCAGGGTATGAAGGACTTGCCTATGTCTTGATTTCTATTAAAAAAGCTTCAAGTTACGTTAAAAGTTTTATTAAAGTTCCAAATTATTTTGTTAGGCATTTCATTATTTTCTACGTGAGAATGCCTATTCAACGCATAGAAAATGCATTTCAATTGTGTTGTTAAAACTAATTTTTGATAGCCGTACTAATGAAGTTTTGTGTGATGTTTTTATGCGCTTTCATATATACTTTTACTGTCACCGCATAAAAACAGAAAACGAAATCAGATAGAATAATTATCTGATTTCGAGGGCTAAGACCATCTTCAAATGTTAACATGTTACGTTGGAGAGAAAACTGTTATTGGTAAAAGTCAAGAAGCTTCCAAGATAAAAACTTTTATATAATCATAGAAATATAACATCATTATCTAGAAAGATTCTATGATTATTACTATTGATGAAATCGAAATGACGAGATCAGTTTAAATAAGTTTTATATCCAAGAAGTTTCTGAAGAATATAACTTTTACTAAACATAATAATTAACATGGTGAAACTAAGCAGAAGGAAAACAGTTTCATTTATTGTATTGAAAATATATGGTGTACAACTTGCAAATACAACTGTAGTGCAAAAAATTAGACCACTATTCATTTTCTTTTTAGCTACGTAACGCCATTTAATGCATTTTTTTTCTCACTAATGGGAAATTGACACAGCATACAGAGATGTAGCTCGTCTGCCGTGTAACAGCGTTGTTCTCGAATGGCAATGAGTTCGAAATCAGGCTTAACGGAAGTCGTGATCAATAAAGGGGACTCTAGTACACCCAATAAGACTTGGTGACACTGTGACGACGTGAAATAATACCTATTAGGGTATAAAATCAAGTATTAGGAGTTCTGATGTGCTCCTGTTTCTAAATGACTCCATCTACGCAGTTTCCATCCAAGTTGTACAGCTCAACTCTGGGCTAGGTACAATGGTAACGATGCAGTAGAGCGCTGTACATTAATGTTATAGAGTTTGGTATAGTCGCCTATCAACAAGTACTTCGTAATTTTGAACCACGGTCAGATGACAGGGTGACACCAGAGCTCGCCCAATCATGCCACACCAGCGGAGGGACTTAGGAAGTCCCAGATAAACGTGGATGCTTACCAACCTAACTCCAGTAACCCAGACAGGACTACAAGCAGCAAATGATATTTCAATTTGCTTAAGTGACTAAATGGGTTGGAAAAATTGTCTGAGCTGAATGCCTTCAGTATGATTTCTTGCCGATCCCATATTGCAAGGGTATAAATCTTTCAAGTTCTTATTAAAATAATTGTGCTTTGCAGAATGATCACAAAAAAAGATGCTTGACTGAATTGAATTTGATGTATCTACACTAAAAGAAATGATATCATTTCTAAAATAAGTTTCCCCGATTGGGAATATGGTATTCTTCTTATATATCACTACAGCCTTCTGCAGGCCAAGGCTGTCTCTAAAAGTGTCTTCCATCGGTAGAATCCAATTTCATTCCTTCATCATATCAATCCATCTGATGTTAGGTCTTTTCCATCAACTTTTTGAAATGCAACTTTTTAAATCATTGTATCTATAAATGTGTCTCAACCATCTTAATTGATAGATCTTTATAGATTTCATAATATATGGCTCTCCGAATTTAGAGTATAGTTCATGATTATAACAGATTCTCCACACTCCGTTTTCCTTAACCACTCCAAATATCTTTCTTAGTATTTTTCGTTCAAATATTAAAAGCTTATTTTCTTCAGATTTGTTCATAGCCTAACAGTCGCTTCCATATATAATTATTGGCTTTACTAAAGTTTTATAAATATTAATTTTGGTTTTTATGCCCAAGTGTTTTGATTTAAAGTGATTTCTCTGTCCGTAATAAGATTTATTTGCCATATTTAATCTTTTCCTGGTATCCAACATTATTAGTTATAAAATAGAGTAGTTTCTTCACATAGACATAATAAGTGAGCAGAAAAGGAAAATATTAATACCATCTGTTTTGAAATTAAATAATATAATCTAATATATTTTAATTTGAACCTGTTTTCGTAATTGACGAAAGAGCTATTATTGCAGATAATGCATTGATTGGGACAATTGTAGACGTATTTGTTTCCCGCCACTTTGAGTTTTTAACTCACTTTCCGATTTGCTTTTAAATAGAAATAAATAACGTGTAGATAAAAATTTTTTTGAAAATAAAAAATATACTTTAAATTTTAATCATACTATTGTTTCTAATAATAATTAGAAATTCGAAAATTATTTTACAGTAAACATTTAATGTTGCAAAATTCATTTGAATTTTTTTTAAAAATTAGTGATAATATTTAAAACAGAATATTTAAGATTCCAAATCATGCCATGCAAATGTCTTTTTTAAAACAAAAATAGCATTCTTTATAATTTAGTCACAATGTGCTTATGAGGATAAATAAAAATAGATTTCGCAATACTTTTATATTATATATATAATGTGATATTCAGTTTAAAAAATTTTAAAAAACAATTATTATGTTGAAGTAAAACTTGCACAATTAGAGATTCAAAAAGTGTTTCACAATGATTTCAATTTTGCGTTATTTCAAAAATTTTAGAAATGAATAATTTTATTTAAAGTAAAATACTAATTTACATAAAACTTACTAATACAAAATTTTTAAAAAAATAGCAAGAAAACATATTTCAGATTGTAATTATACTCTTATGTTTCTAAGTATAATTCCAAATGTGAAAAGTATTTTACAACAAATATATCTTTATCACTTTGATATTTAGTTTAGAACTACACCAAAATGTAATGATATTATTTAAAATAAGGTGTTAATATAAAATTGCGTATAACTAATGTATACAAAATGTTAAAAAAAAAAAAAAAAAAAAAAAAAAAAAAAAAACATATCAGATTTTATTGAGTGTTGTATCTAATTACAGTTAAAAATCAGAAAAATGTTACACTACAATGTTATGGTATTGACTTGAAAATGATATATTAACTTAAAATTGCACACATGTGATTCATACATACAAAAACTGTAAAACGTTTTATCATAGAGTATATTTTTGATTTCAGCTATATTACAATATTTTTAAACATAATTAGAATTTTAAAAATGCTTTTTTAAACAATGAAACTAAATTTCGCCTTTCCCTTTCATAAAAAAAGGAAAGATATTCAAGATTTCTCTATTTATGTATGAGAACTTTTTATTTCGAGAATAAAATCCGCTGAGATGATCTCTCTTTTCTGTGAGGGGAGATCTAGTGGAAAACCAATCCCTTTTCACTTTTTTCACACCCCCTCACGCCACTTTAAATCCTAAAAAATGGAATGCAAAAGAAAACAGGAGGCTTTTTGTGGGTGTAGGGAAGAAAAGGTTTTTAGGAATCTTTCAAAAACCTAGAGAGGAGCCATCAGGTTATAATACATTGCACTTCCTTCCGAAACTCCTGGAAACTTTCCATCAGATGGTTATAAAAAATTTCGTTATTTCAATTCATTGCTCTTGTTAAAGGATTTTCTCATGGTAAAAAACATTTAAATTTCATAAAATATGCTTTAATCGCATTAATAACATCCTTTATGAGGGCATTAAAATCTATTCCATGATTTAGAATTTCACTATGCGGAATTTTTTAAATATAATCACTAATATATATATAT
>JAPDSC010107181.1:0-45177 GCA_026290005.1 Latrodectus geometricus
CATTGTTCTTTCAATTTTGATAACGACGGACTCACATAATGCATGCTATACGAAAGATTGATGAAATTGATTACTATTTAGCAGAAAATGGAGCTGATACTTTAGACGAGCTTTTGCAGTCATATTATGCTATGAAAGTCATGTAATGAATTAAAATACAGAAATGAATAAAATCAACATGAAAAATACACTTTAGCCTTTTAAAGATAAAAATAATATCATTGAGATTTCACATTCTCACTTGCTCTCTTAGCTTTTAGTGATAAAAGCATTCGAGAGCATTATTCACATCAATTTTCCAAATAAGTAAACATATATTTCTATTAATATACCTTTTGATGTGCTTTACAATATGTAATTATTAATATTTAATTTAATATATTAATTCATATAATTATTTAAAATAAATGAAATTTTTTATGAAATTTTATAAAAGGAACTTACTTAATAGAGAATTATCTTTTGTTTTAAAAAAATATAATTGTTACAGCATAGGAAAAAAACTAAGAGCAGAAAAATCTATCTAAAAATTAAATATTTTATAAGGGTTTATCCTCAAATTCTTAATTGAATTTGAGGATAATTTACCCTTATAAAAGAATGTGTGCGTAATTATCTTTTATATACATAGAAGTTCCAGAAGATTTAAGTATGGCTGTCCTCTACAAGATCATTGAACTTCGAGAACTTCATGAAATGGCTCACCATTGTTTAATCGTATAGTATGTTATTTTAAAATAAATGTTTTTGATTAATGATTTTCATTTCAAGTATGTTTTCAGAGTCCTGGAAAAGTCATCGTTTAAGCATTAATAATTCTGACATGCATTTCAAAATACGTTCGTGTAAGAAAGAAAAAAAGCTTTTTCTACCCATATTTTTCTTATTCTCACAACTCTATAAAAACTATTGGATCATCTCATTTTAAAATTAGAAAATGTAATTCTTACTCTTTATAACATTCCTAACTTGAATGATTTTGAGCTTCATAAATATAATGCCTATTCTAGTGGCAAAAATGAATCGAATTAAGTCACTTTTAAAAAATTATTTTAAATCAATCTAACATGATGAATCAATTCATCTTAAAATAAAGAAATGAGTTGCACTATTTCAATACACATTTATAAATTTATATACAAAAATATCAACATTTTAACTCTTATATTGTTTTAAATACTTTCAGTCAAATTCATTATAAAAATAAGTGCAGACATTAAAAACTATCTTATGAGAACAATTTGAAATGTGAATTTCAGCTAACAAAAGATTAATTAATCCATTTAGGTTACAATGTAAACAAGCATTTTGCTCTTTGGAATCAAGAATTTGCTTCTGTTAGATTCCACAGCCGACTTTCATGTAAAAAGAAGTCTTATTATTTGTTCCAGGACGGGAGGCAGCTGACTCTAGGATCAATGCGCGGAGTTCCGATGGTAGCAACTAGTCCAGTCCGGCATGAGAGTCCAATACAGATGAACCCCATCGAAGTCCAGACCTACCAACCGCCTTGGAAAGCCCTTACAGAATACGCAGCAATGCAACCGGACATCGACCCCACTGCGCCGCACTTCCAGCAGATAGTAAGTCAGGTGAGATTTTAATCAGTAGCCACCGTATCATTATATACCGAGTTTTCATAGTAGTATAGCTCATAATGTAGAATCAATATGTAACTTAATAACATATGCCCCAAATCAAAACATATTAAAAATATAAGAAAAAGATTTTATGAAGAGAGAATACAAAGATTATGCAAGTAACTTTACATTGGTATTTTATTATAATAGTATTTACGGTCAGGTCCGAGGTTCTATCTTCGAGTCTAGCAAGCTTAACTCAGCCTTTCATCCTTTCAGTGGGTCGATAAAATTGAGTACTAAGCATGTTTGGGAGCTAAACGCTGGGGGTTTTGGGTTAGGCTGACCACCTAACTGGGTCATATTCTAAGCACCCCACAGCTCTCGGTCAAGAAAACAGGTGTCGGCACTGCAAGCCTTGGCCACCCGATGGGCTGTTGTGCCACAGATTTTAGTTTAATATTTGGTGTAGAACTTTGTGAAAAAATAGTAATAAATGCTGTCTAGCGAAATACTATTTAACAAATCAGACAACATAAAGAAATAAAATCTTTAAGTCATGATACTGATACTACTGAAACTGCTATAGTAACAGAAATAATTCAGATCATATTCAGATCCTTTTAACTGAATATAACTAAATCATATTCAGTTATAATTTTAAATAAAGTTCACCTCATTAGTCGTGAGACTATCTATGATTTATACTCGAGCAATAAATGTGCTTTAATTCAACAACCATTACGTTTTGACATATGATGTTAATAGCTGATGCAAATACAATACGGTCAACATCTTTGGATAAATTCATAACCCGTGAAAATGATGAACTTTAACTATTTCAGATACTAAAATGAATTTGTTGTCTCAGAAACACAATTCTTTTAATTATGAAAAAATTTGTACAAGGTAAAGTGTTATGTACAGTGTGAAGTGTTATAAAAATATCAAAATAAAAAATAAAAATAATTAAAAAAATATAAAAAAGTTAAGCTAAGGGGAAATATAGAATTTTAAGCACTTATATAATTCTTTGACATATGATGAAAGGTAAATAAAAATATAAAAAAGGAAAAATGTTATATAAGTAGGAAGCTCATATTATTCATTTTTAAGAATATATTGTTATTTTTTTTTGGCAGCATTTTACTAAAAAGTTGAAAATTATAATTTCTTCATAGGCTATATCAGAAGATAAAAATGTGATAAAAGCTAATAAATATTTTCATTTACGTAATTTATTTTATTTAAGAACTACAAAAATACCACATTATATAAATGATTATTATATAATAAAAACTTAATTATTCACAAATTATGCTTTTATTTACTTTTAAATATTTTAACACATTGCTTCAAAACTGAGAAATTTTTGGTAATTTTCTTATTTAAAAATTAAAAAAAAATCTTCTCTGTATAAAAGTCTCTACACATAATTATATATTACCATTATTTTTCAATCTTATTTAAACAGTTGTTACATCTTATTTCTCTGAGAAATTAAATATATTTTAAAAATGAACTGTCAAGAGACAATTTTTAGAACTGTTTTCTTCCCTGTTGACATTGTATACCTAATACATGGTTTTTCTAAAGTTGAACTGCTTGAGAAATTCCAGAAAGCCATTTTCTTTCTAATCTCCTAGAAATGGAAAGAAATAAGAAAAGAAATTTCTTCAGTTCTTTCGGCATCTCACAATCGAACATCACCTTAGCAGGGAGAAGGCGCCGGCCTTGCCTTAATTGCACAATAAAAGAGCCCAGTGTGATGGCCCAGGGCGCTTTCAGATTCGGACCACCACTTGGAGGGACGAGATAGCCCTGGCGCCATCCTGGTCGTAGAGATTCTGGCAATTCCTTGTGCTATCTGGCTTTATTTTTTCGCGCATGGTACTTCTCAAGATTATCGGGCTTTCCTTGGCGACAGTCTGTACCTCAAATCCGATATTTCGCCCCCGACTTCCGATAGATTAGTAATACCTTTTTCCAAAAGATGCCTCCAAAGCAGATTTCATGAGGCATGAAATTTTTGTAGAATCAAAAACAATAATAGTATATCCTGAGTGTTTGGATATCCGGGGAATTTGGCTCTTTGTCTATTGAAATTTCGTTATCTGTGTATTGCAATTAATTTTCGCCATTTTTATTAATTTGTTTCATTATTTTTCTATCAAAGAAACCTTAGCGAATAAATTAATTAAATGAAATGGTTCCTTTCTGATTTGCTCTTAAAATTACATTTTCATATGATGAAAATAAAATAAAATTAATTACTTTGTTAGAGATTTTTGAATGGGAGTAGTTTAAAACACGGCTATTTTTTAACCATTGTTTTTGAACTCTTAGAAAAAATTAGATGGTGAAAGGAATTCGACTAACATAGGAAATTCAAACATTGGTAAATGTCATTAAAATAAATACATTTTATTGTAATGTTTGCCATTTTGATATAAATTTCTACGTTAGGTTAATTAATATATTAACTTGAAATAAAAAAAATTTTGGTTGGTTAGATAATCAAATCATAAAAATGTAAATCATAGTAATGTAATGTAAAAATCAAATTTAACGTTCTTTTAAACTCTAAAAAATAAATAAATAAATAAAAATACTTGAATCTTGGTGAATTTTTCATTTCATTCAAATCTCTTAAATTTGAAAATAAAAAATTTTTTTTAAGGAAAATTGTTTTGAATTTCAAGTTATAAAATAAATCATGAGTTTCTTCAATTCATAGCAATGTAATTATTGTAAAATGATAATTAATGTATATATTTTTTTTAAATTAGAATTCAGAGTTTCTGTTAAGGTAAACTTTTATTCCTTAAAATCATGTGAATTCTCACTATATATTTCTTATTTTATAAATATAGTCTTAGCCTAAAAATGATCATTGCTACAAATTTTTCAATTAAAATGTGAACTTAAAGATTTTACAATTCATATTTCTTCTAATTTACATCTCAATGGGATTTCATAGACATTCGAACCATTTGAGAACTAGGGACAAAAGCTTAGCAGATCCTCCGTTATTTCTTTTATACATATTTATCTATTTTTTACGGATAACTGGCATTATTAAATGTCATGCAATAGAATAGAAATATAGTAATTGTTTAGAAGTCAAATATTCAAAAGTTATTTTGATATTTAAGTTTTAAAAATAGTATTTTGTGCAAACAATTTAATTTTTATTTGAAATGATTCGTATTAATCTGAAAATTTGTTTTTATGAAAAGAAAAAGTTTTAGTTCCTTAATAATTTAATTATAAATTGTAAAAATATCTTTAATGCATTTCAAAAGTAAAGTTCTTAAGAAGCTGAGAATAATTGAAATTTTGTTCATCAAGATACTTAAATAAATTTTCATCGTTTTTTATAACTGGATTATTTCAAGTGAGAAATTTTAAAACAATATTATTAATATTACACAATTCATTTGGAACACTTACGCTACGATACATTTCATATCGTAAAGGAAGATTCTTGGGAGAATGAAATTTTCATTTTTAACGAAAAAAATTTTCTTTAAAAATGTATTTCTCATTTCTCGAAATATATCATGCAAAGGTAGGTTTCTTAATTGGCAAAAGGAATAACGAAATAAAATATGTTATTATTTTTTATTCAGTTAAAGATATTTGCAATGATCAATTTTACATTTTGAAACTTTTAGAACTTCCATCCTAATTTAAACTACTCAATTTCGATTTAAACGTTTTCTTAAGAAAGGGCTCGAAAAAATGTTCTGATTCCAACCAAGGATGATGGGAATAAGTAATTAGAAATTTTATATTTGTTTTAGTCAGAATTTTCTCTTACGCCACAAACCAAAATTTGTTTTTAGACGGTATTATGCTACACAGTTATATACACAATTTAAGTTCCATGCTAAGTAATGTATCTCCTTTTTTATATTATTATGTATTATTGAAGAAAGTGTTGAAATAGTGAAATGAGATAGATGTAGGCAAGGAACCAGGAACTAAAGGACCAAACGCTTATCACAAAGTATTTGTTTTAATGACTTTATTTCATCACATGCGTTGTAATGAGTTTTCTTACAAAAAATTCAAACTATATTTATTATCATAACATAACTTTCTAAAATCCATTAGTGTTGTTTGTAATGTCAGTAAAAAACTTTAAAACTGGTTCATTTAAATGAAAATTATTGGAAAAGATAATACTTTCTATGCAATGAGGTTTCTAAATGTAAAGAAAAAAGACCTTGAAAAACAATTTTGGTGTTTTAAATTGTGTAATTCAGGTGCTATTTTTTCCCATACATACGTGATACACACTGATACTTCTTACCGATATTCCGTCTGCATAATAATAGAAAAAAAAAAGAATATACTCTTGATTTAAACTATGAACCTTGAAAATTTATTTTCATTAGTTAAAATTGTTTGAATAATATACTGCAAAGAATTAATGCCGTATCCTACTCCATTTTATCTTAATAGCTTGTAATAGCTGTAACGATCTTGAAAAAGGGCTTTGATAAAAAATTCTGTTCTCTTCGTAGAGAATCTTACGCAACTGACGCAGTGCCAGAACAGAAGCATTTGCAGTGAAGAATTAAAACGAGCACTTTACTTCGTTATCTGAGGAAAATGTTTTATGGCTGTCTTTTTTTCATCCGGACAGAAACGGTAATAAATTTTAAATAAAAGATATAAAAGGGGCAAAAAATTTTTCAACTTCTTCCTGGAAATACTTCATCAGAGTTTACCACGAGATCTTCATTTTCCTATAACAAGAGGAATATCAAATTTTACTCCTTATTTTTGTCAAGTCATTTAACCTATTGATAGTCTGAATGAGATTAACTAAGGAGGAAATTTTGATTAATTGGTAATATTTCGAAATATTAATTTCATAAGATATTAGATTTTTAGAATGTACTTTTTGTAAAGAATATTTATTAAATTGAAATTGCATATTTTCAATTTCGATTTTTTTTACCTAAAATAAAGATTTCTATTTCTGATTTAATTGAAGGGTTCGTTTGGATAAATTCTCAATTACTTGCAATTATTTGTGATCTTCCTAAAACAAAAAAAAAATAGCATTCATTTATAATATTGTTGAATATATCTGCAATCAAATACAATTAAATATGAAAAATTTGGGAAGAGTGAAACTTATAAGTTAATAAAATGAAAATAAATATGATGTATAAATATTTCAAAATGACCATAAGCCATATGTGTAAAAGATTTAATATTAAAATAAATATTAAAGTATTAGAACATAGGGAGAATGTTTTCAAACTTGTAAACGAATATATTCTAATATTGTTATATATATAAGGCTATTTTTTATTCCTGATGTGATTCATTTTAAAGGTAAATTGTCGTACCAAATAACTTCTTTAACATTTATAACGCATAAATATTAATGTAATTCTAAATTTCTCTTCCTAAATTTTCTGATTATAGTGAAATATGGAGGATAAAAAATATGTAATTCGAAAACTATGAAAATTATTGCTCAATTAGATAAATTTAATTATCTAATTATAATAATTATTAATGTAATTAATAATTATTATAATAATGATAAATGTAATAGATAAATGTAATTAGATAAATGTAATAGCAGATTTATTAAAAGCTTATGTTAAAAAGGGAAGAGAAACAAGATTGGATATTCTTAAATTTAAACTTGGCATATGAAATAAAGTAAAAAGTCATTGATTATTTAAAAAGAACTTTTTATTGTTTTCCACATTAAACTTTTAAGAACAACTTTAATTTTTAATTATTTTTATTTTTTAATTTTAAGAACAGTTTGCTTATTAAAAAGAATAAGTGAAAGACGAGACTATCATTCTTATTCTTTGTAATATACAAATATCACTTCAAAATTCAATTTTGTAAATTGCACCCAAATAGGTATGCTGCCTAAAAATGATTGACCAAATAAATGCAATTAAAATATAGTTCAGGAATATCTCGCGTCCAAATCAGCGAAATCTATCTGAGATGAATTTAAAAATATTTTATTTTTAAAATTAGCAGGTGCCATAGAAATCTTTAAATATTAAAACAAATACGTCTATATTTCAGTGTATTTTTAGGTTTTAAACTAATACTGTGATTTCTAAATGTATGAGTAATCTTGATTTAGCAATCATTTTCATTTTAAAATGCAAATCAATTTAAACATCAAATTCATTTATCGGTACAAAAAGTGTTCGATCACAGGTTAAAAAGTAGATCAAAATTGTTAGTTGTACCTTATTATTATTTTTTGTTATAAATTTGAAGCAAAATTTACCAAAGCGGAAAATATTCAAAACTTTTTCCTTATTTATCGAGAAAATTACACAAAAGTTCTCAGAAAAATATATATTGAAATTTGGATTGTATTAATAGAAAACCAAGTATGTTTTGAAAATTAACTCTTTTTTATAACTTCAAAGGGTATTTCTTTAGTTATTTTTTAATTATTGCTTGTAAATGTTATGTGTTTATTCAATTTCTTAAGAATTAATATTTAAAAGTAATATAATACTATTACTCTTTCAAATCAAAATTAATGCCGTTCATAATCGACTTCGCTCAAAATAGAATAAATGTAGTTTGTGTGCTTTGTTCATTCAGTTTTTCAATATCAAATGACTAGGTTCTTTTTTTAGTATAATTTAAAAGTCAAATGAAATCCTTATTTATGCCAAATTTTATTGGAACATTTTCTTAATTACTAGTTTTAAAAGTGAAATAAAATGTTTATTTTTTTAATCAATTGATTGAAAATTTATTTATCAGGAACAACACACATTTCTATTAAACAATGGATACCATACCATCTTGTGTGTTAATTTTGTGGTAACATCTTGTGGATTATCTTACATATATTTAAGATTTTTTTTCTCAAATAAGGTAAAAATAATAAATTTTTATGAAAAGGAAAACTCTTCATAGAGCTTCCTTCATTATTAATATTAAATATAAAAAATCATTGATGCAAGAAGGAAAAAGATGAAAAAATTGTTTATTATGAAAGAATTTAATTCACCTCAAAAAGCAAAACCAGGAAGCGTGTATGGTCTACATTTGTGTATTTTTGCAAAGGCTCTTTACGACTTCCTCGGTAAAGTCATAAATTCGTGCTCTGATGTTTTAAAACCCACTCCGTCTCTCTCAGCGTAGCCCATCACCATATCTGTCACCGGGAAAGCTCCGTATTTTATCAGACAGTCTTGGCGGCTTTCCAACTTTGCGCCCCATTGCGCCCTGGGAGGGCCTGGATAGACGGTTATTATCACTGCTTTCTATCGATGTTTCCTTTGGTTTACGGGTTTTCGACTTACAGCAAAGCAGGGCTACTGTACACTTCTTTCCATATCCATTCTTGAATCTATTTTAATTTTCATCAAAATCGTCTTCGAAATGCTCCTCTGGCTGATTCTCAAATTTTTATTTCCAGTTTCTTAGTATACATTGTTGTATTGTTTATGAACTGGCTGCATTTATTAGTAAGTCATAATATAAAATTTTTATTACTAGTATGTGATTGGAATTGATATGTATGGATTATAGGCAACACGAAACTTATATGTGTTAGCTTAACTGTAATAACTGAAAGAGAAAAAAACTAAGTAAACTTTTAAACTGTGAGAATTCTATAAGGCGCAATTATGCTTTATATATCTTTATCAAATTTTAATTCTAATATTCATCTTGCAAACTTAATAAAATTTCAAAAGGAATCATAAACTACAAATAATAATACATATTTTTCAGCTTTATTAAATTTTATGAGTTTAGTTTTTATAAATTTTTTTTATCATAAAATTATGTAATAGCCGCAATTTAGAAAGAAAGTAAGTTTATATGTAGAGTTTCCTAGTTGCAATTACGAAGAGAGATAATCACTCAAGCAAATGAAGTGAAACACAGCAGAATACAGATTCTTTTAGGATTTATATATATAATTAATAATATATATATAAATCCTAAAAGAATCTGTTCTTTAAAATGTAAATTTTTCAAAATAAATCCAAAATTATTTGAAGAATTTATGCTTTAATTTTTTTGAAATGAAATTATGAGTATTTTATAAATATAACTAATTGAAACAAATATTAAAATTTATTATCTTATTATAATCACCAGTCCATTCCGTTAATATTACATTTCCCTGCTTTTCCCTTAAAAATAAATAAGAAAAGCACTTTTTACTTATACTTGACTATAAAAAAGACTATAAGAAAGACTGTTAAAAAAGATTTTTTAATATAATGTTGGTGACTGAAAACCTTAAAATATAATATACAATTTATGTCTACTTTTGCTTAAGCTTTCATAAGATTATTATTAATAAAATTATTTTATCTAAAGGAATTTCAATGAAACAGGAGCTGAGAAAAAATTCTTAAGCAATTAGAAAATCTCTACTTAAAAATTCTTCGTTCATCATTTCAATATTTTGTATTTAGTTTTTAGTAACTTTTTGATAAATTTAAACACAAATGTTTTTTGTCAAAAATCTAAATAATTGACAAATTAAAAGAAACTAACACACTGTACCTGATTTATGCAATATATTTTCAATTTAATGACACTATTCTGACTGAGATTATTAATAAAACTGTTTCATCATCTAAATTTTTTAAGTGGTTGAGGGTATTTAAATTTGCATCATCAATACTTTTGATTATAAAGTAATTCATAAAAAAATATCTTAAAAACTTTTACAAATTTAAAGACATATTAATGTGATAAAGAAAGCAAATAACGTAAACAAAAATATTAATTTCGATAATTTATATAACTTCTCATGAACAAATGCATATCTTTAACTTTATTCAGTGTAAAGTATAAAATTTATATAATTTTTTAGAAATAAAATGTTTAGAATGATATGTATAAACTTCAGACTTAAGGACATTTGTATAAGAATCATGAAATTTTTTCACAGGTGTCAATATCAGAGAATTGCAATATTTAGTAATCAAAGGAAAATTATTCTCCAATAGGATTCCAATTGATAAGGGTTTTTTTTCTTTTTCGAGTATATCCAACAATCAGTTTTGCGTCACCGTTAGCAAACACTTTTTTCGTTCTATTCGACTCTCGAATCCTGGAGGGTGGATAGAACGTGGCCGATGGTCTAGCCATGTGACCCACACTCAATGCACCCCAATGTGTCCTCATCATATACAATGCATTATTTTCATCTTTATTCTTTCTTTTTTTATATATTTTCCGCAGTTTGGTGGACGCCTGCTCCCTCCACTTCCCCACCAAAACACACGCCTAGCAGACATTGTTCATGCTATTCACGCTACGATGATCGCGATAACTATCGGGTACCGGGCCTACCTCTTCCACCCACCCGAACTTATCGAAAAATTGTTTCTGGTACTCTTTTGTCCATCTGTTTATTCGATTTCGGTCTCTTTTCCCTCCCAGTTATCTTGTGATTATTACACGCTCTAACGGTTATTTGCAGCACACCTTTGACGGGATTCTCTGTCCTATTAAAATGTTAAAAACTGTGATGGATTATCAACATTGCAGTTTTTGTCTGTTAAGTTCAATGAACAAAATGGAAAACTGTTCATTATGTTGCTGTTAGATATACATTCTGTTAGCTAAGTTTCTCAGCACCATAGCAATTATAATAGCCCCAGAAAAAATTTCTTAAATATCTTGTTATAAAACTAAATTTCTTTTCACATATTGTTCATGAAAAATGTATTTCCGTGAAATCCAAATATCCGATATTTCTAATATTTGTTTGGGTAGCTTCTTTATAAATAAATCCGATCAAAATATCTTTGAATTATAAATTTAATTGTGATGTTATTAGGAAGAAAAATTATACCATAAATTCTCAAGAGCTATTTTTCGTTTAATAACTTTATTTTAGCAAGTTAGTTTAGTTTTAGACAGTTTTAGTTTAAAAGTAATTTTTCCAAGGGCAATATACATATATAAAAGGCTTACAATAATCTAAAAATAGATGAATTTTGCTTATTCACAAAAGATACGTATTTAAAAATTTGAAATAAGAGCAGAAAACAAAACTAATTTCTTATTGATTATTATATATTTGCAGAGAACAGAAATATATTCTTTTTTTGAAATCATCTGAATACTATTAAATCACTCCATATTTCAGTCCAAAAATTTTTAATTGTTTTTTTATGTGGCTACCGTCATTATATTCTTTACTTCTACTTAAATTTTTATTTTTTGTAAGTTATTGAATATTAACTAAATCAATAACAGAAATAATTAACAGAGCATTAAATTAATTGTTGTAGATATATGAAAATTGGAAAGAGAATATGAAGCGTGATAAATTTATCGAAATTTTATAACGTATTAGTAATATGGCTTTAAAAATTCAAATATACTGGAAAAAATCAGTTTCGCGTTATAAATCTTTGTTAGCTAGAAATTGGTTAAAAAAACTCCTTCAATGAAGTGAAAAGGAAAGTGTCTATCTTTGCAAGGCAATTTTTCAAGTTTCCCAAAACCAATGTGAAGGAAAATACTTAGTTATCAAGGACTTGTCACGTGACATATCAGGTGACCATTGGCTTGATTTATAGTTGTCTGGCCCAGCTGGAGACTCCCTCTTACCGGCTTCTTCGCACCCTTGGGCGGGCCACTTGCTAAAGAAGATAAAACAACGATTTCTGTCTGTCTCCCCAGGAAGACGTCACTTCTAATTTGGCCTCCCAAAACAACCAATATTTTAACTCTGGATCCAAGGTGTGTAATCTCTCCCCCCCCCCTCCCCTGCCAAACACCGTACGTAAAAAAATATGACTAAAATCGTGAGACTACTTTTTTACAATGCAAAATAACTTGTGTTTTCATGATTGAAAAGTCAAATCTACACTTTTATATTATAAAAATGCTCAAATTCAGACTTGAATTCAGAAACAGATTTATTCAATATCTAAAACTTGATATTCCATGGGTAGAAAATATATACTTAAATGATAGGCATTTAGCGAGTTTAATAAATTTTTTTAATAGAATGCCTTTTAAATTAAAAATTTTTTTGGTTTAAACAATTCAGTATTGAAAGAAGCACGTAAAATAGTTTGAATTCAGAATAGTAAAGAAAGTTGGATTCATGTTACAAAATTGGTTGTTAAACTTAAATGGTAAATTTCATAACAAAAATTATAATTTTTTTTTTCAAAGTATGAAAATATTTTCTAAATTAATTACCATATTCACAACATACTTAATTGATAACAAATTTCTAGAATAGTATAAATAAAGCCGGAAATTTCATTAATATTAATTTTTTTTACGGCAAAAATTTAAAATATCTTAATAATTATATTGACATTTTATTTTGGCTTTATTACGCAAGATATAATTATTACGAAATAAAAAAAAATGCGAAAACAGTGTTTATAAGTTATATCTTAAAACAGTTCTTCTTTATATTTAACTCTGAAACGTATTAAATCTAATTTTTTTTCTCGCGGCATTTTTTTTCACGTACTTTAACTTACATATTGTTTTTTACATGATATGTTGATTTGCAACTGATTACAAGAAGGAATAATTTAAGATTTCATTAATCAATGTAAAATCATACTATGCTTATAATAATGCAATGTTTTACTAATATTTTTTTTAATTATTTGTTTAATGATTTCCGCTGTTTTTTGTTGCTGAGATAAAACATATCACCACATTTTTTAATTCAAAGGATACCAATTGAAATGTTAAAATTTATTTATAAATTTAAAGTAATTTGCATTTTAATTTAATGATAAAGAAAAATTTGGTTGCCAAATACACCTTATTAAAGAAAATATGTTATACTTTTGATACGAGGAAATTCTGTTATAAGAAAATTTAGTTTCTTTATTATTTGTAAAGATTAATTTAAAATGCGTTGTTTATTCTTTATTTTAATTTTGTTATAAATTTTCATGATGGTACTTTTTTTATTGTTATGTGACTATTAAAATTAAGAAAAAAATAAGTTGATTTAGAAAGGGAAATAACTAAACAAGCAATTAAAAGAAGTGTTTTTTTCAAAAAAATATTAAAGAAAACTTTTTTAAATTTTATGTGTTGCTTATTTAAAAATTTATTTCTTGTATTCGAAGGCTTGACTTAATTTTTAATAGTAGAGAAAAATATATCAACATATATGTTTATAAAGACTTATTTTATTTTAAATCCTCAAATAATAAACACATAACAGCTTTAATGTTTCAAAGATGATATACCTGCTGCTTGAAATTAAAAAGAAAAATTAGATTGTGGAGCATAGAAAAAAGATTATGTATTATTAAATTATTATTACAATGTTAGATTGTACAGCTTTTAAGAAGGATGGATTAATTATGACGTTTGTTTTAATATGGTTTGAAATTTTCTTTAGTTGAATTTCATTTTTATAGTAATGTCTTCCAATTTTACCATTAATCAGTTATTAAATTAGATAACTGTGATATTCACATCTTTTAATAATATAACAAAATACTGAACAACAAATCACTATTTTTAATCTTTATCGATAAAGTAGGCAAATAAAGTCTGTACACTTTTTATTTCATACCCTTACGTCCATATTGCATTTAAAAATAATTCCTACCTTCATTGATTCTATCATAGTGAATATAATAAGTTATTCAGATTGGCTTTTATAAATAATTTTGTCAAATTTGCATGACTGTACAATGAATGTCTACCACTAATCAATCTCTCACTCACTGGAATTAAAAGTAAAAGAAAATCTTCATTAAAGTATCCATTATAGTCATATTTCCCATATTTATCTGAGTGTCTTTCTTTATATTCACCTTGTAAGTTGAAGACAATATAAAACAAATGCCATAAAGTACGCAGCCATACGGGGTACTACAAAACAACAATTTGATACTTATAATCGATTATTAAAATTACATGTTTACAAAAACAATCATTAATTCGAAATATAATTCAATTCCTTGATAAATTACACATATGAATGTGGTATGTATGAAGCGTGTAATAATTGAATAGACTATTTTTGTTAAAATTTTCACTGATATAAACAGAAAAAAGCAGTGTAGAAATGTAAGATTACTGATGTAAATAAAATAAGTCGAATTGAGATACTAATTATTTAAATCACTAGAAATGTTCAGCACATTATTTTGAACATGGTAATAGCCAGGAAAATTAGTAAATTAATGCATTATTTATAAGCTTTAATTCCTACTTTTTCTCTCTATCACGGTTTTTCATTTTTTAAGCCTTCATTTGAAAAAAATTATTTGAATTGCTTAGTTCAAAAGGAAATGCAAAAAAATAAACATCAAATGCAAACCAATCTCTTCATTAACCAAAAAATGAAATATATCTTTTTTTTTTTCATTTAAATAAGAATGTGTATTAAATAAGTACGAGAATGGAAGATATATTATGTATGCATGCATATACATGCATGCGGGTGCAAAATGTATTGGACGCTTTTCCTCGGGAGAATTTTTTTCTTTTACTCATTTTTCCTCGATGAAAAAATCTCACCCAGCGAATTTAAGAAAAAAGGAATTTAAAAATTCGCGCACACATAAGGAAAAAAAAAACGAAGTGTGGGTGGGGGATTCCAACATGTAGGAAGAATGGAAACGTTTTTCTTTCTTTCGTCCGATTTAAAAAAAAAATAGGAAATATATATATATATATACATAAAGCATCGTACGAAACCGGAAAGGATAAAAAAGGATGGAAGAGAGAAAAAAAGGAAAAATATCGGGAAAAAAATATACAGGGCGAAGGGAGCTTTTTGGCATCGGAAAGAAGGCAGCGTTTCCACCTTCATCGATTCAATTCTGACATATTCCAGGCAATTCTTTTTCCTCCCTATTTTTTTTTTCTTTACCTCTTCTTTTTTTCTTTTTTTTTTTCATCCTCTTTTTGCCTGTCTTCTTTCCTCTTTTAGTTGAGAGTGCTTCTATGTGGTTCTATATCTTTCCACCAGCGCTGCTCATCCCTCTCTTTTTTTCCCTATCCCTTTTCCCCTTCCCTCATTTTATCCCTAGCAGACGTCTTCCCTGCCATCTTGTCTGCAATGAATGTAAAAGCGAAACAACTTTATTGCCCCGCTTTTACGTATGATCCTTTTTCTTCCCGGCTTTCATTTTGCTGGATTTTTTTCATCCTTTTTGTTATCCCTCTTTCTCTATATTTTTGATTTTAGAATGTTTGTTGATATTTGTCTAAATATACTGAATGAATGTTTAAATCTGGTGAAGTTCTCGTTTTTACTCAATTTAACATAGACATCTTTAAATAGGGGGAAAAAAAAATCTTAGCTTTATTGAATAACCAAGTTTCAATAGCGCAAATGAATTAATTTTACGATCTATAATTTTTATATTTTTACTTTAAAGGACAAATCATGTGGTTACATGTGAAAATATTGTTTTTTATATTTAGCATTATAACGGAATTTTTAAAATTTAGATATTTATTTCTGATTTCGCAAATCTCTGTCAAAAATGGCACTAGATTGATATTTGTTCTAAAATTTTGAAATTATGTCGACATAAGAAATTACATATTAAAAATAATATAATTAAAAATGTTAGCGATATACGTTCAACACAACCATTTAATATTTCAGCTGTCTTTTAATTTTTATTAAATTTATTTTTAAATAACTTTTTTTAAACTCTATTCATATCTTTAAGTGAAACATTTATTAATTGATCATACTGCTCATATATCCAAATATTTTTAAATAATTGTAACAAGGAATTAATACATGAAAAATCTTACTGAACTGTAATATCATAAAAGGTACATGTGATAGAATGTGCCCTCTAATTAGAAAAAAAAATACTTACATTGAATATAATAAATAGCTTAGGTAATTTCGGTGGGTGTAAAATGTAGTATTAGTTTCGTAAATTTTTTATTCAGTCTATTCTATCAATTTAATTTTGATAGTAATTAATTTTATTTATGTTTTGAAATTCTTCTTAAGAATTGAAAAATAAAATAGTTAGTAAAAAAGTGGTAAAATGTAAAGGCGAATTTCTTTTTTGAGGTTGTATTAAAAACAAAATGTTTTCTGACAAACTACTTTGAAACTGACTACAACTGCATTTGAGATAATCGTATCCAAGATGGTAAAAAATATCTGGAGAGAAATCGGCAATTGATTGAACAATTTTCCAACCACTCATTTGGCTCATGTAGCTGTGATTTGGTTGAACAAATAAACCTTCACAACTTTGTATCTTTGATGATGCATGAATCATCTTTATATAACGAATGAAAGTCGTACAACAGACAACAGAGTTCTTACAATTTGCTTTTTCTTTTCATTTTTAATTTAGTATAAATGAACTTAAAAATTTTCTCCAAAAATGTGGATATTTTTCAGTACCATAAGCACTTACATGGCATTCAAGGCATTATTTTTTTCGTTTTTAAAAATTCAAGTAATTTTATTTTTACCATTTAATGAAATTTGTTATTAATTTCCATCTGATATTTAATGCCAATTTTTTCCCCTCAAATAAAAAAATATAAAAATGTGGAAGAGCTAGTGGATGTAGTTCCGAATTCTACTATTTTCAACTAATTCCTTCTTGACAATTTTATTTTTTCTGATTGAAATAAAGCACGGCCTGAAGCGAAAATATTTTTCTTTAAGCGCTCCCCAAATACGACAGAAGCCCCATTTAGGGGTCATGCTAAGTCTTCCGACAGGTACGCTGTTAGAGCTCAAGCGTTTGACAAAAGGAGATGAAGACATTTGTGGCTGATGGCAACATCAACTTCGGTTCCCGAGTCAAATCCGCAACAAAAAGTATAAACACAAGAAACAGAATGCAGTTCTACCCATCTCTTCACACCCCCTCTCTTACAACTCATTTTTTTCATGCCGGATTTGCTGGTATTTGTTTATTTCTTTTCCTGTAAAAGGGCATTCGGCTGACTGAGGCGACGGTATGTAAGCTCTTGTGAAATTCGACTGACATGTATTATTGACATGTGAACTCTTTGTTCGAAGATGTGCGGTTTCTATGAAAGGTGCTTAGCTGTGGACCTCCCTGTACTTAGACCGTGAATGTTGTCTGGGAGGCGGGCGTTGGTTAACAATGACTGACAAATGGGCCATGTTGTTGCAAAAAAGGAAAAAAAAAAAGTTCGGGTGGAACAGATTGCAGAGCTTCCAGATTTCTGTTGCGGAAGCGATTGGGAACTATAAATATTTTCAGACAATTTTCTTCAAACCTTGAGTTATGGGCCTAACCCTTATAATTCAAGTAATCAGAAGATTTGAACAACTAAGACACAAATCCAAACTTTTACCTGTAATCAAATTGTCAAAAGATAATCAAAGTTTTCCGGAAATTTTTTCAAAAGCAGAAAACATTTTTCTGGAGGTATGGTAGTTCAAAAGTTGAAAGACCTATGCTATGTTTTTTTTTTTTATTTTTTTTTTATTTTATTTTATTTTTTTATCTAAACACTACGCCAATTTTTTCAAAGTTTTGAACAATGGGAATACTTTCTGTTTACATTTATGTCGTGCTTATTCATCTAGTTTAAACTTGAAATCTAAAATATTTTATTAGTTGGAATAAAAATTACCTATAAATAGTAATTTTTCATATATCAATTTTATATTAATAGTCCTGAAAATGTTCATTTTTCCTAAATTATTTTCCGCGTTGCATTAAAAAAACTTTTATTTGAGTCAGTATTAAAAATAATATACATTAATCTGAGAAATTAATTTAATAAAATAGTAGATTATGTAGATTTATAAATATTATTATCATTAATTACGCAAATGTAAAAGTAATGCAATATTATTCTAATATACAAAATATTCCATATTTTTTATAATTTGGAAAATTTCAGGACTATAAGTTTAGTTTTCCTTTTATGAAACTTTAATTTTATTTTAAACAGAAAATTGGCTGTGTATTATTTTATAATATTAGTTATTAGTACCATCTACTTCAATAGATGATATATATTCAGAATTTATAAAATAAACTAAGATTACTTAACTATTTATATTAAAAATTCAATTCCGAAAACTTAGGAGTAATATTTTGCTTTTTTCCCAGATGCATGGATACGGCGATCCGGGTCCTGACCATCATGTCATGCCTCCAGGAGTTCACGGACCTCCTCATCAACTGCCCCCCTTTCTAACGGATGACCACTCGCTGCATCAACCTCCGAGTAACCTTTCTTCCCACATCCCGGGGACACCGTCGGAACTGTCCAGCCCGACCAGCGAATGATGCTGCCCCTCGACCCCTGGAGGTCGCAGCCATCCCCGGTTGAGACGGGGCCGTCCGCCCCGTGCTACGTCCGAAGAAAACTCACAGAGAAACCGTTCGTACAGTTGATCGCACACACGCCCACAAAAATAAGACACATTCGTAAGAAACTAACACAACGGAGCTTTCATCCTATTCATCAGAGTCGAGAGAGCGACGCGGAGCAAATCTCGAAGAAAAGCCGTCTAAGGAACGGCATGATATATTGACTGATAAGATCATGGTCTCGTGTATCACGAAAAGTGGTGGTGACTTTTCAGTAGCATTTATCGGAAGATAGCTGAAGCACACATTTTAAGCAAACGTAAAATTTGTTTTCAATCTGTAATCTGAGAATTTGTACTATAATTGATTTTAGTCATGTTCTCTTAGGAAATAAGGATTTTTCTACAAGAAAATAAACATTCGAAATTTCCTCCCAATTTTAGAATTTAACGAATTTCAAAGAAATTTAATAATTTTGGCACATTTCCTTGCTAAGCAAACATGTTACATTAACTAAGTTTCTCAAAGATAATTTTTGTTAAATAATTTTTTTAATAAAAAGATAATTTTATTAATAAAAAGATAATTTTTTTTTAAAGTTTACTTATCTACCATTAGGATATTTTTATTGATCTAACGCGACTCTTTCTTTTTATAATATTTATTATTATTATTTATTATGTTATTCTTTGTTATTCATTTTCAGTTTGAAAAATGTATAATAACAGAGAGTGGCATATGAAGAATATGATCATTCATTTTACAAATCGACATATTTCAAATAATAAAAATGAAATCTGTTCTACTTTTAGTATAAGAATAAAATATATGAAGCAAATCATCATATAATACTAATTAAATAAATTTATATTTTATGTGGTAAAGAAAAATGTGTAAATATAATTGTTTTTAAAATAAATAATATATAAGTTGTACATACGATTTTATTATTTACATCTTTAAAATGGTGTGAAATACATTTAAGAAGAATTTGATTTTAAATTTTATACATAAAGATTGATCTTAAAAACATTTAATTGTTTTCTTATAAGGAAAATTTTAATTTTCTTAAATATCTGGCAAATCATTCTAAATAATATATTATAAAATAAATAATGTCAATATTCCTTTAATTTATTAATGACATTAATTTTAATTTCAATTGAATACTCATAATATTGAAAAGGTTTTAATTTCATTATAGTTGTTATTTAAATGTGCCAAAATGTTTCTAATATTCTTCATTGATAGAGAAAAAATAACTAACATAAGTGAGAGTTCAGTTATTAAAATTCAATAATTTTTTTAAATTGCAGTAAATTTTATCAGAAAATAGTGTGCTTTTGATAGAATAAATCTGTACGTAAGCAGTAAATCTACTGGCAACAATCAGTACTATCAAGTATCCTGCTTCATTCATTGTACTATCATTATTTTGACCTCTTATAGTGCTTTCGGGGACTCAAAGTGCGTCCTGAGGTTAAGGACTATCAAATGACTTGCACAAAGGTCAAACTGTGAAGAATTATTCTTTTTTAAGAAAAAAAAACTGTGAAAAGAAATCTAAGTCATCAAATCTGTTTTACGTGAAACATTTTTAGTGCCGAAAAATCCCTACATTCTGATTTTACTTCTTGTAAAATATGAAGTGGTAATGAAGGGACAAAAGATACTGAAAATATGAAAGAGTTTAATGGAAACAGAATTTGTACAAAAAAGAGAAAAAGATGATGAACATAAGTATTCAGACTTTTTCCTTTTGTAGCTTGCAGATTCATGAATGTAATATATTATACATAAAAATATCTATCTGAGAAAGTGAATATGCAGTTTATATAAGTTATATAAGTAAATGTGTACATAATAAAGTAATTGAAATTTTTTTGAAAAATTTGTTTCATTTTTCATTAAATTTAATTGAGCTACTTCCTCTATTTAAGCGTATTATAAAATTGATATTTTAAATACATGAAACGATAAAACCTCAAAAATATATGCAGCATTTACGCGAAGGGAATACTGCTATCTTTTATTAAAATATATATTTGACTACATATTTAGCTTTAATAATGCTTAATATTTTTTTTTTAAATTGAGGTTTATAAAATAAAAACTATGTTAACTTTATAGTTTGAATAATGATTCAAAATTTCCACTTTTACGGTCACTACAAAATAAATCTATATAACTACTTAAAATTGCTTATCAATAATTTTAAATTATATGCATTCATTTGCTATGGACATGAAATATTAAGAAAACCTTAGTGCTGCTTATTGCATCATGATATGATTTTTTAAAAATAATTTTAAGTCACACAAACTCAATATGCAAATCAAATCTACGATTAAATTATGCAATTAATGAAATATTTTTTTTTAAATTTCAGTAAAATAAATCTGTCTCAACAATAGTTGTTTTTACACACACCACCACAAAATTTTTACAATCGATACAATTAGAAACATTTTAATTATTAAAATATATCTGATATTTAAGTATTTATCAAATTTATTTCTCAATAATTCTAGATGGGTTTATTTTTGAAAACTTTAAAAATAATTCAAAATCGATTAATCCTTTATATTTTTTTAAATATTATGAGTACACATTACAGTTAAATTAATCTGTCTCACAATTAATCTAGGAAATCAAAATATAAAATTTTCTTAACATTTTTACCATGAAAAATAAAAGCAACTTTTATATATTCTTAAGAACAAAAGCAAAAGTTTATTTTACTTTTTTTTATCTACTGAATACTGTTATACACATATAGCGTGAAATGCTTTGTTTACAATATAACGCAATTCATGTGAACATAACAGAACACTAAAACCTGATGCCAGGTGTTACAACTCTTACAGAACTTGAACCATATGGTGGGTATTAATATCTAAGAGTGAGAGAGAAAAAAAATGGGAATTTTTGCAAATGTTAGAAGAAAAAACAAAACAAATGTCCGGAAAATGGGGGGAAAAAACGCGGACAGGTGTGGTCAGCAGGCAGAGGGTGGTCATGGTAGTCATGGCAGCGGAGGGAACCAACACACGGTTACGGTTTCGATCGTCTCTGTCATTTCACGCGTACATTGGTGCAGGAATTGTCCAACTAAAAAGGCACCATTCAGTAACGTCTCAACCATTCGAAATGACCTTTTGACTTGTTCGATCGACAAAATGAAAAGAAGGTTGAATCTCTTTTTAGTTGAGGCTTTGTAGTCAGTGTTTGTTGCAAGAGCCCTTTCGTGTTACACGGAAAACTATTGGCATCAGGTAGATGATTTGGGCCTTTCCTGCATGATCACATTTGAAATGAAACCGAATGATTGCTGCCCGCGAGTAAACCGCTGCTAGACTTAGTCAATTGGAACGTTTTGATTTTCGACTTGTTTTATTATTTTTCGCTTCCCCCATTTTTGTCGATCTTTGATCTGTAGGTTAGCGTACTGGTTCGATTCCCACGTTTTCTGTTTCGGCAGGTGCAAAAAAGTATGTGTGAATAAAACAGATGAAATCAGCTTTGTCCAGAAATTCCAGCAAGCTTCACGTATTTTCTGGGATAACAATGAAATTAAATTAAGTATGCGTGGGTTAATTAAGTCATCTAATTTAACAATCAGAGAATATAATATTTCTTTGATTTAAAAACTTTTTTACCTTTGGACAGATTTATAAAAGACAACAATAAATTACTAAAAAAATAAGAAATAGCTATGTAATTCATAATTATATTGTTACAATTTAAGGCAAAAAAGGATCAATTAGGTGAAAAAGTTCAACTTTGAATATTTTTGCAAATATATTCAAAAAAATATTTCTGACTGAAGAGTAAATTATTGGTATATGGAAAACTAATCTCTTGCTAGAATATTTTATAAAGTTCACAATTTCAATTTGGTTTTATTTATATGAGTTTAAATTCTTACAATCGTTTCTTGCATGATTTTTTTTACTTATGTCAGACAGCGTCTGTATATACAAAAAATACACAACTAGCCTGTCTTTGTATTTTTAATTTTAATAAACTGTTGCAAAATAAATCAATGGAAGAAGTAGAAATACCAACAGCATAACCATTTTATAAATAACTTCTAAAAAATTATAAGTCTTTGAAATTATTCTAATTAATGTTGTCTTCAAAAATAATTCATTTTCACATAGTTGTCATCTATATCGCAAAATACGTGAGAGGTTTGGATTATCCCCAAATAATATATTGATGTGCATAAAGTAAAGGAAGATATTTAAATTCATTTTTGAAAATATTATTATGCAATTTAAAAAAAAACACTACATTTTCTTACTGTTTATTTACTGAAAAAGTTTTACTTACTGAAAAGCATATTAAAATAAATTTTTGTGAAAGATATTTCTTATTAAAAGTTTATGTCGTCTTAAATGAATTATAGTTTAATTTATAAGCTGTTAAAAAATTCAAGCATCCAACTTTATCATCGTAGTTTTGACAGTCCAAAAAATTACAATTTGCTTAAGACGATATTTAAGTTCGAGGTTCCAAAAAATCTTCAAAGTCAGGTTGTTTTTCTCATTCTGCAATACAATCATTCCTCACCGCTCAAATCACTAACAAGGTTAGCCTTCACTTGTCATTCACAAGTAGCCCAGGTGTACTAAAAAAAGTCCTTTTGCTGATTCTTTAGCCTCCTGCCTTTGCTTACAGCCAACTTTTAGCACACGGTCGATGGATAGGTAAACAGAAGAGAACTGGGTTGGTGGTCAGAAGAAAAGCAGATTTTTCTCGCACTTTGTTTGCATTTCTTTGAATAAACTGTCTTTTCTTTACGTCCTTCAACTTCCGAAGCTCAGTCTTGGCTTTAAAACTGTCACTTAAAGATCAAACCACGTGCAATAATGAAAGGTTTTCACAATTTGCCGTAAATATGACAGAATCTGAAATAAAATGGTTCATTCATTTTTTTAGGGAGGGGGAGGATATATACATTTTATGAAATTTTTAATGAACTATAAATTTATATTTTCTTATATATAGCTTAATGAATAAATTTAATTTATGTAAACTTCTTTTAAAACCTCGAAGTTATTTAATATAAGAATTTCATTAATATTAAATGTTATAAAAATATAAATTTTATTATTATTATTTTTTTAAATTAATTTTATATGTCCATAGCATAATCTGCATTTGCTTCTAAATTTTTAAACAAGAGCAAAAATTTACGCTTTGCTAAAATATTATCCCACCAGCGAAAGCATTTAATAATTACAAAAAAATGTAAATTTAATTTACAAATGAAGATAGAAAGACGCAGTACAATACAATGAATGAATTTGTCATTTTAAAATAAATAAATAATCAAGCGGTAATAAATATAATGTTAATCACATTTAATAATTTTTTGTTGTTACACATAAATTTATTTTTAAATGTTCTTTTTGCAATGCAATTATTTTTAACCAGTGAGAAATTATTTATCTCGGATTTAGCTATATTTAATAGGAATAAAAAGAATTAAAGCATCAATATATATTATTATGATGTATTTAAGTACACCCTTAAGTTAAAAAAAATAATATTTGTTTTCGAATTTAAACTTAGACATATACTTTTTTAAAAAAATAAATGCAAAATACGAATTTAACTTTTGAATATTAATGAAGAATACCAATGGTGGATTGTATTAAATGTAATATTTCTGTATTAAACACAAAATTTAATATTAACTCAAAATTTTAATTTAAATAAAAGGATTACGTTACATGTTTTAAACAGAAATGTTTTCCCATTAAAATTTATTAATATAATAAGAGGGGGGCATGATTATAATAAGAGGGGAGCATGAAAAAAATTTTCCTCTCCTTTAAGTTCAAAATGCAATAGAATACAATTTAACAATGTTCAAAATTAGAAATCTTTTAATGATGAAGCGGGCTTTAGGTTATATCATTTATTCATTAAAATGTATACTTTTTCTAACTAAAGCAGGATATTTATTTTTTTTATTAAAAACCTTTGCGCTCTATAGAACACCCTATTTAAATACTTATTGATATTGTTAATATGATAATATAGCATTTCTTTAAAATAAAGTTTAATTTTTCATAAATGACTGAATGTTATAGTTAAAATTTCTTGAGAATGAGTTTCTGTGATACCTAATTTCCTGAAAACATTTCAGGTTAATGACTTACATTTTGGTTGAGGTCTGTTAAACTCAAGTGAAAAAAGTTCATCTGGTAACTCCTTCAAAGGTCGAACCAACAGGATTTGGAACGATCCTCCCACAACAATTTTATAATTTTTTCCTATCTTTAAGAATGTAGCTGCCAACACTCATTAAATTGTCAACTTCAAAAAATTACTTCAACATCGTGAGCATTCACACATCTTCTTTAACAAAGTTCTTTTATTTTCCGGATAAGGAATAAATGGTGCAAACTTATCCTTGCACAGTTTCTATTGTTCGAGAAACAATTTGTATTTGGCTATCTTCCTCAAAAACCATTGTTGTTGACCCACGGGTCTTCTGTGCAAATCGCGCCCTTGACTTGACTCAATGGGAAACACTCGACCCTACCTTAGAAAATACAAATTGCCTCTTGAAGGCAGAAAGTAGAATTTTCTATCCTAAATAGAAGTTACTTTTGCGGTAACCATAGAAATAAGTTAACCTTGTTGAAATTTTATGATTCTCAAGCAGTACATGAGATAAATGAAGAGCTATATCCCTGCGCAGTAAAATTCAAACATTTAAAACATGCAATATTACTAAGGAAAGAAGTAGTATTCAAAAAATCTAAAATGATTTTAAACTTCACAGAAATTTTGCAAATTGTATGATTGATATCAATTAAAATCATTAGTATAGTAATGAAATCTAATACAACAAACCCGGGTTCTCAAATATGTTCTACACTACAATTATATAATACGGTCTTCGTAGACACTGCAGGCATAACGATGTTGTCTCTGATGAAATTATTAGGTAAATAGCCAAAACATTTTAATGGACGCAGAAATAAGGTTGTTGTTTTCTAGCTCTGTTTTAAAAGTAACCGATAATTTTTTCTGTTTTGCTAAGATAGCGGTGACTTACAACATGGACTATGGACTTAAAATTTGACTTATACTATTTCACATGTCGGTACCCAAAGATGCAATCAAGCTCTTTTATTGCTGTAAATTAGGACTCCACAAGTTAATCTCCATTTCTAAAGAAGATAAATAACTCTTGAATTTCTGTAGGGGATGTGTAGGAAGGTGTAGCAGATAATGAAACAAAAATATTGATTTTTCAGGGATCACTCAATATTTTTTTGTAATACTAGAAAATAAAAGTAAGTATAGGTAATCACTGAAAAATATGATTTTCTCTGTAAGTTTATATAGATTGACTTCTATATTGAAAGCCATATAACATATATATATAATATAATATAATATAATATAATATAATATAATATAATATAATATAATATAATATAATATAATATAAAGCAGTAAATACAATATCAAGAAGCAAATATTATATGTCAATGTATTACTTTTATACTTATTTTTCAATGCCTTACTTTGATTATATTTATTTCAATTTTGATATAGTTATATTTTCTTCTTATAGAGACACTTTTCGGGGGAAAAGCACGAATATTTTTAGACGTTTGTCTTTTGTGTTAGTCAGAAAAGGGTGTCTTATTATTTACATAATTGACCATCTCCCTCCTGATGAAGATGTGGTCTCTATGCCTTTTCCTTATTTATATTTATATTATATTACATTGTTTTTCTTGATTTGTCTTATTGATATTAAATGTATAGTTTCTTCTTTGTTTTATCTTGATCTTGTAAATACATCTTACTAAATATATATATATATGTATCCTGTTTATGATCTTTCTGCTCTTTATCTTAAATTTGTTCTCAATGAAGCAAAACAATAATCAGCTCAGAAATATGGAATACAAAAATTATTGTTTTGTTTTAGCTACGCATAGTACCATTATTGCATTTATTCTGTATAATCATTCTTTACAATATATAGTGCATAAATTTTAAAAATAAAAAGTTGACTTTTTATCAGATGATCCAAAACATGTGTTTCTCACTCTATTTTAATTTTTATAATCATTAACTTAAAGACCATTGCTAGTGAATTGTCATAATTCAGGAATTAATTTAATTCTATAGTCATTTTTTTGTAGTTTGTAATATTATTTTTAGAATCTAAGAAAATTTTAGACCATTTTCCACTTTTATTATCTAAAAAGATAAAATAAGCATATAATGAAAACATAGATAAAAACAAAGGTAGAAAAAAAAATAAAAGTAAGCCATTTGAATCATATATGTTGCAAAAAGTGATTCCTCCAGATAGAATTTATGGAGGACAGAAGAATGGGGAAATACATGCGATAAATATAAACAGAGTTTGCTCTTCTCTTCAGCCAATGAAAACAAACAGCACTTATGTATTTGTACATTTCAACCGAGCTGTCTTCAGCAAGCTTAATCTGACGTTCTGTACTCTCTCACATTCCAGAGCTTGGATAACAAATATCCTATCAAAGTTACTGCTCAGCTTCAAACTTAGTTTTTCAAACATCATTTGAAAAGGAAAAATGAGGTAAGAAGCTCTTTGGAGGGTGAGCAATCCTATATTTATCGCATCCACCGAGGGAAACTTTCTTTACTTCGATATTTCACTTGTGTCGACACCTTATTTGCCTCTCAACTTTTCGAAAATCGAATCAAAATGGTGAAAAACGTTTCTAAAAATCTTTTACTTTCCAGAAAAAAAAGTACTTTTTATTTTCGTCCCTTTTTAACCATCCCTTTTTTCTTCTGAACTAAAGAAGCTGCTCAATTTTTACCATTTTAAGTGCCTCGATCAATTTAATATTTTAAATTTTTTTTTTTCAATTATGAACTTGTTATTCGCTTTTTTTTCTATCGTCATTTTTAAATATAACATTTTTGAGTAGCAATAATCAGTGTTATTTAATTTCTCAAAGGTATTTTTTGATTAAATTTCAATATAAATTTTATAATAGTTTATTTGCGATCGAAAAAATTCGATTTATTATTAAATGCATGCATACACATCACAAACTGCAACTGTATCTATAGACAGTACAAAATAATTACTTACAACTCTGTTTTTGGGACCTTTGATTATTAAACTTCTTTGAAAGTATAAACTTTTATGAATATATTTAAAATATTTTAATTTTCCATATAGTATTTTTTGTGATCAAAATAGGAAAAAAATTAGTAAACTATAACTCATTATCCTTGACTTTTTTTCTTTTTATTTCATTAAATATATACCAAACATTATAAAATTTCCTTGTAAATCAACTTCTCTAAATAGAAAATTTTTTACAGCAAATGATAGTCATATTTTAAAAACTATATGGGTTTTTTGAAAGACTTATTAGTAATAATTTTCAACAATAATTTATTGACGCATAAATAATATTAAATTAATAATTTAATAAAGTAAACAATGATGTATTCATGTAAGCTGATGCACTTATGTAAGTTGATGATCAATGCCACTGATATATTTATGTAAGCTGAACAGTAATTAAAAACACACACAAGTAACCAAAATATACGTATAACTTAATTCAGATTCATGTGCACACACATATTACAGATATTAAAAGAAATTAATAAATAAGTAAATCTAAATAAAAAAGTTATGGGTTGCATTAATATTTTACGATAAAAATTCATTACATTTTTTTCAAAATTTCGAAATTATTTGATTTTCTTATATTAGATCATCAAAAATTGTAGCATCATGTGTCATACTTGAATTTCTGAGGATAACAGGCAGTTACAAAAATTTTATTACATCTTACTATTAATATCAAGCGTAAGTTTTTATACAGTAGGTAAAACTCAATTTTTATAAAACCCTAAGAACTGAACTCTTAATTAGATGACTTTTCATGGAAAATGAAAAGAAAAATTCTGTAAAGCATTGTCTAATTTTAGTAAAGCTTAGCAAAGAACATGATACTTTTCATAGTCACCAGTTGATTACTTAATAATACATGATTTTCGTGAACATTTCCTAAAATTTCTATCATGACCTCAATCCAAATCTTGTCAGAAATCTCAATCTATTATGTCTTTGGCATTTTTTTTCTACTTCCCTTGTTCATAATTACAGAGCATTGATTAATTGCTCAAAATTTACTATATTTTCAAAAGTTTTTTAACATCTAAAATTTACTTTAATATACCACAATGAAATGTGATTAATTAATGAAAATTTCATTTTATTTTGTAGAAGCTGTACTATCCTCTTTCGAGCCCTGAATCTACCAGTTACATAGATGCAGCCTGGTGGGAGTCTTCGTAATTTATAATTAGGTACTAAGCAGAAGACTCCCTAATATTTGACCTGTCACACCTAGAATTATCATTTCACATGGAGGACATTGCGACTTCGACATATTTAACGTTCCCCATCTGTCATTAGAGAACACTATTGATTTTCTGTTAGGCTGGGATTTGGACTCACTATCTTCGGGTAACGAGGGCACCCTAATCAACCGCCGACTCTTATAGTATAGCTTAGAATAAACTTGGGAAATCCCCGAGCACACACCTTGATTGACATGCCTGATTGAAAGCAGAAGAGCAACGTGCATCTCTCGTTGTCCAACAATGGTTGGGATCAAATCAACACTATATTATTCGATTCTATCAGTTATGCATTTCAAAATTTAGTCTTCGATTTTGTAATAATAATCCTTTTAATAATAATCTTATTAACATCCTTCATAATAATCTTACTGTTCACGCTCTCGATTTCATGAAGTAACTTGATTTTGCAAGATTAGAAAAAAGGAAGATTATAGCCACTTTTTCTAAAATTTGAAAATATCTTGTTCATTCTGTTGTTTTTTTATATAATATTATTATTTTTTTTTTTTTTTTGATGAATGATATATTTTCCAATTTGAATTTAAATGTATTTCATTTTAGTATTTATACATTAATGTTTAAATGAATAAATAGGCTATTAATGAGAGATAATCAATTAACTAAATGAAATTGGAGAAAATGTTTTTTAGACTTGGATTCCTTTGCATCTGTTGAAATTTAATCCTGAGATTTAATTATTTCTCTATAATATTTTTATAAGTAACTAGAAAAGCCAGCCAAATAATTAAAGGATATAATTCCTATCAACACGATAGTTTTTGTCAAATTCCCAACTAAATCAGATTAATCACATAAATTCTTAAGGAACAAATCTTTATGTTCTCAGTTCTGTTGAAAAGTAATATGAAAAAAATGTATTTTAAGATGCATTTATGGTAATGTAAAGTAAGTAATTTATACATAAAGTAAAAACTAATATTAATTAGTAAACCTTTTTTATAAATTTGCGTGAAATGCATCATATACTTCAATATAATACTATTAAATTTTCATTATACTTTTCCGAAATTATTTAAAATTTCATTTCTAAATTAAAATAAACCATATTAATATCCTTCAATGTACAAAGAGCTATACTTTATTTTAATAGAAAGAATTTTTGCTCACTTATTAATTGCTTATTTATAAAAATATTGAATATACATTTAGCTTTTATTAAAAAAAATTTAAGTCGTATCAATAAACCATTTGATATAAACCATTTGATAAACTTAAATCAGCCATCACATGCAATCTATAGCAGACAAATTTAAAGTGATGCAAAAATTATTCCTAATCTGGACGATTCAAACAAAATAAATGCGCATTAACAACAATAATGAAAAGAGAATTCACACAAACAATTGTTGACTCACTATATTTCTCCTGATATCGGAAGAGGTGTGCGTTTTGTATTTTCTTTCTTCCCGTATCGAAAACAAAAATAAAATAACACCATTACTGGAATTGGCAGCTAAGGAGAAGCTGTTGTCATGGAGACGGCCTATCATCCAATCATTCTTTAGAAGTTATAGTTGTGCTGAGATTTTTATTGGAAATGACTCAGACAGTCTAAATCCTTCTTTACCAATCACAAGTCAACACTTTGTATATAGTTACTTCATAGAGAAACTATGTAAAATGAAGCTTCTTTAACTTTTGTAGTTTTTAACAATGAAACGATTAAATAGCTGGGCTCTTTTCCCCAGCTCCTGATTAAGAAGTTTTGAAAGATGCGAATATTTTTTGCCGAAGGAGGATGGGAAGAAATCAAAATTCAATGTATTACTTATTTAAATTGAATTTTACATTTTTGATCAATATCAGAGAGTTTTGTGGCTTTATAGTTTAAGGTATTAGAAAATTCATATTTTATTGATATTTTCAGTATTTATGAATGTGCATTAATTTGATATCTTTTAGGACTTTTTAAGTTCATGTTAGCTAAAAGTAGTTCATCTACAAATATTTTCTAATTATTTCAAGGTTCAATTTCTCGTCTCCAAGACAGTTTAAATTTTCTTAAAGTTATTTTCCATAAGTAATTTTTTTCAATAAATAATATTAAGTATTTTTTTTAAAATAAAATATTTACATTAAAATCAAAAATTTTGCTATAAATTTCTTATAAAAGTTCAACTGGTTTTTTAATTATATTGGTAGGAAACTTCAATTGATAGAAGAAACTCATTATTTGAATAACAGAAAACTATAGATATATATGCGATTAATAATTAAAACATTTGCACAAACAAAAAAAAAAAATGCAAAGCAATAATGCACAAAATTTGCCTGAAAAATAAAATACAAAATTATTTTTGACACTAAAATGAGATATTTTATGAGAGAAAGAGAAGAAATGTAATGTTTTTTTCTCCAGAAATTTTTTATTAAAAAAAATTATTTTATATAATTTTCCTTTTTAGTAAAACTAATTTATTTTAGAAAGAAAATCAAATGCAATTTAGATATTGTAATATCATTTCTCCGGTTGAATGAATTGTTCAGTTAAGGGTGCAAAATTTAATGTAATAATACTTAAGAAAACATCTGATTAATAAATGGTCTTATCACAAGAATATTTTAAGTTCATTATTGGAAACACATAAGAATTGAAGATGATCATATAGGAGTTATTTGACACGACATAAAGAATAGTTTAACTGCTAAAAAAAGTTGTAAGGCTTTTTATAGCGTTCAATATGATTTTATGCCGAGGAAAATATTTATAGATAGTGGTTAGAGATCAAGAGTTTAAAAGGAGAAAACCTGGAAATCTTCAAATACACATTCCTATGGATACCATACAGAAAATGTCATCTACAAAAATGGGTCATTCATTTTTCTTTATTCAACCATGCCTGCAATGAATCCTTTACTTTTCACTATCAAGTGCGTGGTTTTGACTTTATTTCCCAATATTTACTTTCACTGGGAGAAAAATTATTAAAAATTTTTTTATATTGCTTATGCATAATGATAATTGTACCATAAAATCAGATTAGCTTAATATATTAAAATGTGAATAAGTTACTATGAACTCCCGAAATTTTTTTGAGGTTATAAATCAAAATTTCAATTTATATTCATTTCCCCTAATCACATTCATTTTACAGTGCGACTTCTAAGGATATTTCCTATATAAGTTAATATATTACTTTTAATTTTTCCCCTTTCACTTCTCTCATGTAAGGTAAAAGTGTTTGTAAAGACACTTAATAATGTGTCTATAAAATGGAGCCTGGAAAATTTTCAAGCACTCACATCAACTTTTAATTTCATTTTAATTAATTTTGTGGGAATCTTATAATAACGTGGGAAAAAAACTGTCATTTATAACTACGCGAAATGCTAATTACTCTTGTACTAATTTCTTATCCTTACAATTTCACAATTATTTTACTGTAAAAAATATAATTGACTAAGTTTATTTTATAAACTATTAAAAGTCTGTGAAAAAAATAACAATACATTATTAAGTCATTTATTAAGATATATAACTTTTCAAGTTCACATGCTTAAATACTCATAATCACAACTTCTTTAAAAGTAGTCAAAAATGCTTCATACCGATGATTATTTTACTAAAAAAGTAAATAAGAGTTTCATATTATAAATATGTAAAATTTCTTAAATTATTTTTCAAAATTTTATTTAAAAATGTATTAAACGAGCTTTTTCTCTAATTATTATTTTTCAATTGAAAATTCTAATTAATTTATATGTTATTTGCATTTCAATTATCCTAATTTTTATAATCTCTTGAGATAATCAACTGTATCAGAAATTTTGATTCTGGATCTTGTGAAGAAATCGGGACGAATGTATGGTCCAAAAATCATTCGAAATCTCTTCTGTGGACACTGCACGCATAATCCAAACCACCGATTTTCGGTGGCAATGGTGGCTCCCTCTGTACGCCTACTGTGCTACAGTTTCAACCAATGGGAATCAACCATTTTCCCCGATTGGGTGTGGCACCGCGTTCACGGAAGCTGGAAGGTGTCTGCCCCACCCCTGCCAACAAAATGAAGGCGGCCCCTTTCTGAAAGCACAATAAATCGTGATAGCCCTTGAGGCGACGCCTGAGTTTGCCGAATATGGAGTTGGGTAAAGGGGGAGTTGGGGAGGGAAAGATGGCAAAAAAGATGCCGCGGCGTTGATATTGCATGCTTGCTCAGCTGGGGTGGGGGTGTATGCTTGATAAGGTTGAAATTTATGAAGTTTTAATACGCTTACAATGCAGAGTGGCCGTAAGATAGCCACAAGACTTTTTTTCTGCCAAGTACACAGCAATAAAGTGTTTCCTTACAGAATTTGTATTGGTGTTCTGAAATCTAAGTTCCGTGAGAAAATGGCAGATATTTAGTGTTTATCTTTGCAAAAGAAAGAATAAAAGGAAATGTCTACTATAAAATTTTAACTGAAGAATTAAAAACTTTTTGTATTTATCGAGTTAAATTACAACCTTATTCATTTCCATAACCCGATTTAAAAAAAATAAAAATTCTTCACAAAATTGGAAAGTTTCAAGTTCATTGACCTTACATTGTTCGCAATAAAATTAGTAATAAAATACATGATTTTTTTTATAGCTAAACATAATTTTAGTGTTTTTAGAAATCTATAGCGTTTTGTTCAAAGCAGTATATAATGGAAAGTGGTAATTTCTTACGGTTCTACTCAAACACCCTTGTACTTAAGTAAGCACTCCTTTATACGTTCGATAGTTGCCTTTTATTTAAAAGGAAAATTCCATAAAAAGTTTCGTAAACTAGCTTTAAGTCTTATAGTAAGTATAAAATTTTCTATCATGGAACTAGAAGTTTTGTATTGCGCTTTGTTATTCCCTCAAACAGTCCGAACACACGGAAGAAATATTAGTTATTTTATCATTATATTTTATGAATTTGTTATAAAGTGTTTTTGATATTTTGTCTGAAATTTTCCGTTGATTTAATATAAATCAAAATAAATTTTTATTAATTTTATAAGAAATTTATGGTCGCTTTAAAACATTATGTGTGTTCAATAAATTAATGAACTGCTTTATGTGGAGAACATAATAAAGTCAGTACTTCATGTGTTACATAATTCGTATTGCTATGTTAAGTACTTAATTTCTTTTGACTTGTAATAAGATATGTATACAAGCACTTTTTCTAAAATATGGCATACAGTTTAAAAAAACATTAATTATTATTTAATTTATGCCAGTTTTTAGACACCACTGATATAATTTTAAATCATAATTATTTCTCTTGCTAGAATCTTAACACACATTACATAAAAGTTCATTTAGAAGTAAATATATTGGCTTGTTAATAAAAATATCTATATTATTTAACTGGAGGGGTTATCCACGGCCAACTAGACACACAAGGCCGTGTAAGCTTTTTGTGACGTCACGGAGACCGTCCTTTCTCCCAAAAGGTTTCGTTGTAAGTAAAACCGAGAATAGTTTGCTTATAGCCCGTTAATTTAGAATTATCATTCAAAGTTAGATGGTTAAAATATTTGCAATAAAAATTTTGAATTTAATATTTATTATATTTTTTTTAAATTTCATTTATTCAAAATATAAGTCTAAAATCTGAAGTATTTGAAAAATGAATAAAATCTGAAATATTATCTGTTTATCATTTTATTTAAAATTTATATACACTTAAAAAACAATTTTCAATTTTTATCATTTAATCAATTCTGTCCTTTATATTTCACTTGAATTAGTATCAGAAATATAAAGTAATATTGCAAAATAATTTCACTATTTCTTTAAGTGCATTTTTGAGTGAAATTGTTTCTTTACTTTCCTTCTAATTCATATTCAGTAAGTTGTTAATTTAATACACATATATTCAACTATCTTTCATACAAAACATGTATTCTTTTAAGTGTTTGGAATTAATTTATTCATAATATAAGTTCAGAACCTAAAATATAATAATTCTATAAGTGTTTTTTTTATCATTTCAATTGAAATCTGTAATTTATATACTCTTAAAAATAATTTGTGTGAATACTTTAAGAATTTAATCTATTGTTTCCTTTATATTCATTAGTATTAGTATCAGAAATATATAGTAGGTAATGTGATACAAAATAATTTCACTGCTTTAAATGTATTTTTGAGTGAAATATTTTCTTTGCTTTCATTCCAGTTCATATTCTGTAACTTGATGAATCAAATACATATATTCCACTATCTTTGGTACAAAACATGAATCATAAAAATTATTAATAAATAAATAAACTAAGGGAAATTAAAAAAAGAAAATTTCGTTTGACATCTAAATTGATGTGAATCGATATTTTAAAATAATTACCTTACTTTGAGTAAAGAATTGTAAAATATACAATTTATAAAAAATTATCAAAATTTTCACTCCACAATGTTTTGAATTGAAATATTAAAATATTTTCTAAAACAACTTTTTGTCCGTTTAAAAATCATAAACATGGTGGAATCAAACTATGCATCCAGTTTTGATTTAAAAAACCAAAAAGGAATTTCTTTTTATCGTAATAATGTATTTATTATTACAGAAACATAATAATTCAGATATTTAGCTAAAACTATTTTCTTGTATGCATGTAACATTTCTTGTCGTGGGTACATTTTTGTTGTGTGTAAAGTAATTTTATGCAATATGGTAAATATAAAATTATTTTTCTTACTGTGTCGTAAAAGAACATAAATTTTTATATTGTTATTGAATCTTGTAAATGTGAAATTCTTAAATTGGCATATATCATAAGACTCAAAAGTTTCTGCCTTTATGAATTTTTAAAAGTAAATATCTTTCTGATATATTAAATATTTTTCAATCCAAGACTTACTTTTTTTACTTTATACATATTAAACACTACAATGTGCAAATACCACTAAAATAAATTAGATACCTAATCATTGAAATATTAATTAATACAAATGTAATTTTATAGTGGCTTCTGCATAAATAAAAGGTAATATTTTTAATACTTGCTTTGAAGTACTTTTATCATACTGCTTTAAACAATAAACTTGAACAAAACAATTTTTTTACATAAAAACACTAAAAGCAAAAAAATGTTTAATAAAATTTTATTTAATTGTGTAAACAAAATGGCACATAGTTTATACAAATTTTCAAAAAATATAAAAAGAAGCATTTCTTTTCAATCATTGACTCTTGATTAGAAAACCTTATTACAAATAAAATATAGCTTTTGAGTTGGCCTTATGTTTCAGTTCTACATTGGATATTTTTTAATGTAAATGATAGTTTTTAACTTTTAAAACATAAGTATCACAAATGACAAATTTCAATCCAAATAAGTTTAGCATAGTGATGTAAAACAACTTATGATGGAAAAACATTAAGTTTTAAGAATACCCGCAAGAAAATTATCATTTAAAAACAACAAACCCATTTTTATCAAATTAAGATAATATATTAGATGCAGTAAATGTATAAAAGTAAATACATTTTGAAAAACATAACACTATTTTTGTATAAATCAATAAATAAAAATTATGCATTTAAAGCTTTTTTAATAAATATAAAAGGTCATTAAAATTATCAATGTACATAAAAAATTTCTACAGCTTTATAAATTTTTAATGTTTTATTTTTTAAATTTTTTAAATTTCCTATCAGAACAATTTGTTTTTATTGTTAGACTTGTTAACTTCCATAACATTTTTATTGAAAACATTTTTATCTGTTTCAAATTTTGAGTAATTATTTAAACATACATTTGAAAACATTTGAATAACTTTTAAAATATTTACAGAGAAACATGAATTACAATTAGAGCAAATTTTGTTAAAATCAAACAGACAACTTTCTTTTAAATAGGTTTCTGTTAAAATAATTAATATTACTTGTTGTTTACTATGGTTAAGAAATAATTTTTCATAATCCTTAGAAATTAATTTTTGAAATATAACATAACAAACAGAAATTGTAAATACCATATTTGCAAATGGTGCTTTCAATCCCCCTCGATTAATCATATTCAAATAAACAGAATGATCAATCATTTCAAGAGGAGAAATTAACATTTCTGCACCAACTTCTACCTCAATATTTCGTGAGCCTTGAAAAAACAGTTTGCAATTGTCACACATAAGTTTAAGTTTAAAAACACAATATCCAGCAATGTATGTAAGAACCTCATTTTCATCAGGAGAAATATCAACTGTCAAATCATCAATAATATCTGCAAACAAGTCAAGACTGATATCATTTCTATTAGGTTGGCACACATCATTGATAAACAGTCTAACAGGAATGTCCCCATATCTTTCTGAATGCAAAGTTAGAACAGATTTTATTCGTAATTTTCTTTCTGATTCCAACACTTGTTGCAAGGATACATGATAATTACAGCCAGACATTTGTTGATACTGTGAAAATCTGAACTCCAAAGCATCAGTGTGAAATTTCGAAGTCAAGACATATTTTGCTCCATCTGAAAGCAAAGACATAGCAATGTTTATAATAACTTCACTTGTGTGGATGAGAGCAGTAAAAGTTTCCTTACTCAAACAACCATTTCGAGAAGGTTGTTTTATATTCATCCAAAATTTTGCCCACGCAGCAAAAAATTTTAAAAATGTCACATTTTCAGTATTATTTAATGAAAAAGGCAATGAACCAATATTTCTTGTGAACTTTGCTTTATGTTCATGAGACACATTCATTATATCCCACCATCTTTTAAAATGGATCAAAAAAGATACTGTATCCTTGACATTATAGATATCTTTTGGATGATATTTTTCCAAATATTGCAAGGCAACTGGATTACTTTCATGAAAAATATTTACAGCTGCCAATACATTCTGTCGTTCAATATTTGTTGGATATAATGATTTGACATTTAATTTAAAAGCATATTTAATAACAGAACTTTTTTCAAATGCAAAAGCCTTTCTCAACAGTCCAAAGGAAGGATGAATGGCATTCCCTATTCCTTCAACATTTGGATAGGTGAAAGTCTTTTCTGTGTCAAGTTGAGAAATCCAATTATTTCTGATGCACTTCAAGATATGTACAGCATCAAAAACAAGATATAAATTTTTACCTGTATATGGATTTTTTACTGCATTACTAGAGAGAGAGCCATCACACATCAATTGAATTATGTGTCTATTAACAGAGTTATTATCGGAAATAACAGAGAGAACTTCAAATCCTGATTTGTGAAGTATATCCAAAGTTCTTCTTGTCAAATTAAAAAAATCTTCAGCTGTCATCGACAATACAGGCACTAAAGAAACAACTTCTTTATATGAAGAAAAACAAGATGAGATCATGAATGTCTGAATGGAATTAGCTTGTGCAAGAGCTTCCCAATTTTCAGCAAAACCTGTTATTTGATTACCTTTATAAGTTACTTTTTGCTTAATGTGAATCTCATCAATTAGCAAGTTCACTAATTTCTCTTCATCTTTCAGCTTTTTGCATTTTTGTTTTATATAATCAATGTTTTCTTCATTGTTACAAGAAGAATTTAAGCTTCCAACATTGAGAACTTTTTTTAACATATAAATATTAGGGAGAGCTAAAACATCAGAGTTTAAAATAGCTCGATAACAAGAAAGTGAAATAATATACAAGTAAGCAGAAAATTCATAAATTTTAGAACTGTATCTCCTCGCAGATTTTACTTTAGAACACAGCGTCATTTGCTCAAATATAAAATTCCTTCTGTCATAATCTTCTGAAGTATCTTCTTGCATATAATTTCTCCATGCTTTCAAAGCACTTTCATAACTTTTTTCAATAGATGGGGGAAGTGAATTTGTCATTCGTATAACATTTTCTAATTGGCTCCATAACACCAATTTACCATCACTCAAAACATGATTAAACTTTATTATTTCTTGAACAACACCTTCAACAAAAACTGAAATTGAAAAATCAATGCTTATTTTAATGCTTTTTAAAAGATTGGGAACAGATTGAAAATTCATAAATAAAACATGAGCTTCAGTTTCAGTTTTGTGTACTATAATATTATCCGGAAGAGAAACTTTTTCCGGTATTTTCGTTAATTCTTCAAAAGAATTAATTTTATCAGCAGTCATAAAATCTGATAAAACTTTTTCAGATAGAGCATGTAATTTTTCATTTCTGCTTAATCTTTTAACCGCACATTTTTGTGTCAGATATGTTGGACAGCCAGGAAATATTGTAGGAACAGCTCCATCCTTCAATTTAGGACGATCTCGAGGTATTTTAATGTCCTCTCCATTTTGTGGTAAATAATCAAATCTGATAATTTGATCATCTGCGAAATGCTTTTCACAAACAACGCTTCGTTTGCTAGGGGAAAAATCTTTTCGGGGAATTTTCTTTAACCACAAAATTTTCTTCGCTTCATCTTTAGGAAATTTAAAACAGGATACATATGAGCCAGTACTATCATAATTTGACTTGCAATAAGGAACACAACAACGATCAGCATTTTAAATTGCTTAAACTTCGAACACACGCCGTAAATGACAACAATATTTGTTTCCCACAGCTTCGATCGTTTCTCCCTTAGGACGACCAAAGTGACGTCATGTCACGTGATTGCCAAGCTTACACGGCCTTGTGTGTCTAGTTGGCCGTGGGTTATCCAACTTCGTGTCAACCAAAATTCATCTAACAAGGGAAATATATTTCATTAAATTTGTCTTTAGTTTTAATAATTCTTTTTGCTTTATTAGACTCAAGCATTTATTCTTGGATTTATGATTATTCACATGATTGGCTTATTTTAATTTTATTCAGAAAACTATTATATCTCAAGAAAATTTTTTTTCTAGTAGTATACCTATTTCTGCCTCTCATGCAAAACCTGCTACTGTTTCACCAAGTGTCCATAGGATATTTTGCTATCAAATTTATCTTTTTTTATTATTCTTTTTATTTTATTTGGTTCAATTTTATCAATTATTCTTGGTACATGAATCTCTTAATATTCAACTATTTAGATTATTCATAAATATTTTAAATTTTTATCTGGGGTCGAGACAATTACTTTTTTCTTTATTTGATTTAACATTAAAATTTCAGTTCATTAAATGCAATCATTTTCAAATTATTTATAATAAATTTTTTACGCTACTAAAAATATTTTGTTTCTAAGTAGATTTTCAGTTTTTTTTTGGGATTATTTATGCTTTCGAAATTATAAAATATTTTAAACTTTTGCTATAAAAGGCTCTCGTAATTAAAATGAAATATATTTTGTAATCCAGCCATTGAGCTGACAATTTCAGAAAGTGAAATGTTCATTAATGAATTTTGTTACCAGATATTCTTTTATATTGAAAAAAAAAATGTTTTTTGATATTCTAATTGAGTGTTGTCAAATTTTATTTGAAGTTTTATTGGTTTATTCAAAATCGGAGACAATTTTTTTATATGCATCCGAATACACCTGCTACCAAATTCTCCTATGAACTTCTTTTTTTTTCTTTTTTTTTTCTTTTACGATTGCACATCATCTATTTGTTATAATTTCTGTCCTTCCTTTAAAAGTTCTTCGAAGTTATTTTATAAATCAATTTTATTTGTTGAAATTAAATCACTTTATTTTCTGAGATGTTTTAATGGTTAAATCACACGTAATTGTCTTACATAATTTTCTTCTAAATCAATTAAAATATGTCTTCATTTTATGAGAAAGCTCAAAAAATTAGATAACCAAATCTTCAAATTTGGCATATACAGCTTAACAATGAATTTCACATCTTCAATTTGCTAGAGTAAACATTTCAGATAAAAAATTGATAACTATTAATTGAATTAAACAAAAAAGAAAGTATGCTTTCCAAATTAGCATATTAATTTGCTTAAAATATTTGAAAATCAGTAAATATTTGAAATAGAAATTGAAAACAAAACTGAACACTATTATAATTGTAAAAATTCTAACCATTTATAAAATAGTTCAAAATTTTAATGTTTTCATAAACATTATAAACATGTTTTTTTCTATAAATTTTTGGCTTATTAGCTTCTCTATCATCTATTGTGCCCTAAATATCATTTCCTGTTCATAAAGGTTAGCGCAATCGGCACTTCAAAGTTAAAATGAACTTTGAATCATTACAAACATCTATGATTAAAACGGAAATCTACTCAGAAACTCTTGGTTGAAAGCCAAAATGGGTTATTATTAATGCAGTATGTCACAGCTCTTAACGGTGAAAAAAATTAATACTATTATAGTTATGAAAATTAATAAATTTCATTAAAAGCAAGTATGAAACTAAAAGAACTATTCATAAAGTTATTGGAAGATAAAATTTTTAAAAAAGTCATTTATAATTGTCAGTTCTTTAAATAATTAAACAATATTTTTCACTACTGTAAATATACTTCAAAGGAAAAACATAACTTCTATGTTTTTCCTTTCCCTTAAAAAAAGTGTTTTGTTTGGATTTTTTCGTTATGATTCTCATTTTAAAATGATCATACATGTAAATTTTTATGTATATGATTGTACATGTAGATGATTGATATATACAATTACATGTAGATATCATTTTTCAACACAAAATTTTCAGTCAGTGACCAGTATTTGGCGTAATTTTAACCTAATATTTGAACCGTTATTTTAACATGTTATTAAGATATCAGTATTAAATTACTGATATTATACCCTCCGTAAAACAAGATCGCTTGACAATACATGTATCTTACAAACGAAATACTTAGTTTTGAAACCAAAATTGTTTATGTTATTCTTAGGCAGCAGAATTGCCTTCAATTTCTGGTAAATACGAGAAATACTTGTTTTTTTTTTTCTATAACTGATAAATATAAATTCTTATCTGATTTGATCAACATACATGTATTTGTACTTACATCATTCATAAATTATACTTTGTATTAATAGGGATGGTTACTGATAAACGCTGGATATTTTCAAATTATAAATTATATTAATAAAACAATTATTATAAAAATATTCAAAATTCGCCTATGGTTTCCATGGTAATTTTTTTAAGTTTCTTAAAGAGGAATACAATTAATCACAAAAGACAAGAGAACATAACATTTTTAATTTACTCTTAAGCATTTACAAATGTTTGCTGTGTTTGAATATTTTATATTTGTGAAAAATTCTGTCAGTACATAAATTTTGTTTTTTTAAATTTTCTGCATATGAGATATTTATTGTGAAATCAGATTTTTATTTAGAATGCTCTATCGTTTAAATTGATTGCATCGTGACATCTCCAACTTTACAAGGATCTTGCTTCAATTATGGAACACTGTTAATTGCGGCTTAAACTAATTACAAATACTAAAAATAAAACTTCGAAATTAGTTTTTATTTTAAGCTAGTTAAAAATCGACATGATATAAATTTCATTCATTCATTGCACTCATAGTTGATTCAAATCCAGACAATAATTGGGGTGGAAAACATAATTAGTATTTTATTTATTCAAACATGGATGTTACAATGATTTTTATAGCCTAAAATATAGAATATTACAACTTTGTCTACAGTTTCCTTATTTTTTTATCGGCGTTTAGAGAAAGAATCAAATTTACCATAGAAACGATGAGACAAAACTTTTCGATTTTCTATCAAACATCTGTACATACCTGCAGAATTTGAGTATTTTTTATTTGTAGCAGAAATTTTATTGGTACATGATAATTTTTAAAAATTCTACATCGAGGCATTTACTACGCAACCAAAATTTGATTTTTCATCACATAATACTTTTTTTAACTAGACAAACATTTAGAAAATACAATGGTTATTAGATTTTAGTGTAATAAGGTTGAATAAATGAAAATTTGCTTTGATACAAAAAGCAAATATTCCTCTTCGAAACATCTAGTATTATCAAGTATTTGGGCACACATTTCTATCTATCCATGAGCTTTAAAATCAAACATATTCATACAAAGCGTAGCATTGTTCTTGATTCAATTGAGTTGATATAAACGTTGATAAATGTCTTCAAACATCCAAATTATATAAAATACAACTTTTTACAAATTTATCAAATCTATGCTATTGGTCCAGATATTATTCGATGCAAAAACTAGTTAGTAATGTAATAACAGATGTAAGTGGTAAAACTTTTTGATCATTTTATTACTTGTTATTCAATGGATGTTTTTCGTACAGAGAGAATTTTTACAACTCACAACAAGAACATAACAGAAAAAAGCCCCCAAAACACAAAATCAATCCTCGTTGAAACCGCCAACAGTCCATTTTCTTGAGAAAACAACTTCTCACGGAGAACCAATAAAACCGGAGAAACCTACCCAAACTTTTGCCAACAAATCGACTAATTTTCCTAAAACCAAATCAGCAGCCTCGTTCGCAGCTTTCGCATCCATACACCAGAGAGCACAAGAACAAGAGAACAATTTTGGCGCCGCGACTCAACAGTTACGACCTGCTGCTGACTCTTAATCCCTGGCGACTTATTTCGGGAGCGAAAGGGCTGAAAAATATGCCAAGAGAGTTTGAGAGCGGGTTGGGTTAATCGAGAATCGCTTTCGCAACTGCCGGAAATCAACGAAGGAATGTTCATTAAAAATTGAACTCCCCAACTCACCAGATGGATAATTTGTTTCGCCCTCACAAGATGAACATTAGCTTCCATTGGAGCGAGAGAAAGAGAGCGAGAAGTGTTCTTCATTTCTTGTTCTTTCTCTATCTGCTACTTTTTTTATGGTCGAATCGATGAACTAACTTTTTGAAGGTATCTTTACTGGTTTTCGTGAAGAAGAAATAGCTGATGAGTGAAGTGATCTATTTTGGGAAAAGGGGGACAACGAAAGAAAAGCATCTTCCTGTATTTAGAATTCAGTTAAAAGGAATAAAGTCCAGATTCTTTACATAAAACGTTCGAATGTTTCGATGTAAACTGGTTCACATGATGAAATAAATGAATAAATAATGCTCAAGAATGATATGAAATAGGAATTATAATAATAAATTTCAGAAATAATTTAGGGAATTTTTCATTTAGAGATTAATTTTGAAATAAATTAAAAATCATGAAATTTTTCTTACATAAGTTAATAAAAACGAAATTTATTTAAATAAGTTAAAAACTATTTAAAAACATTTTATATGGAACTTTAATGCAACATAATGAAAAATATTAGAAATTAATGTAAAAAGAAAAAGATATTTGTGTTAATTTCTTTACATACCCAACTTAAATGGATATAAAAAAATAATAAAAAAAGGATTTTTTTTAAAAAGGAGATTGCAATAAATCGGTGTGATTAATATTATATATCAGCCTTTCAGAGGGTTAATAAAACTGCGTACCAAGTATACTTCGGAACTAAACTTTGAGAATTTCGCATTAGGCTAACTACCTAACCAGGACTGATTTTAATTTAGAATACTATATAATTTTCATGAGATATATCACATAAGCCCATTTTAAAAATTAAACAAATTAGAAGTGATTAAAGATAGAAGTAGGAAGCGACTGATCTACTTTTATTCAACAATTTGAATTTTGAAATCTATTACTGAAGATATACAGTTAATCAAACAAATTTATCATGCATAATGCTATACGTTGCAGTTACAACAAGGACTGTATGTATATGGTCTGATTGGAGAGTATGCAAATTATGAAACTGTGATTGCAAAATATATTCCAGCTGCTTGGTACAGTGTGTGGTGTTTAATTTTACAAATATTGATATCATATTATTTTGTAATTGTAATTGGTATAGTAATTGTAACAAAATTTGAGATTCCCTCTTCAGATTCTTACATGCTTACAAAAAATAATAAAATAATATACTCTTTGTTAAATTTTTTAGTAGTATTTTTCTTTGAATTATTTAAATTTTGACTTAGAGAGCGAGAAACATACGCACTATATATATATATATATATAT
>JAPDSC010107188.1:1334-20208 GCA_026290005.1 Latrodectus geometricus
ATATATATATATATATATTAGTGGTATAAAATTTTGAATGTATTAAATTGCAGCTTATGAACTTATTAAAACATGATTTATATCATCACTTTATCATATAATGAAATTATAATGATGATTATAGTAATTTTTATATTTCTATGATGATAGTTATGATGTTTTCATTTAGTGCATAAGACAAAAATTATAAACGAAACCCAAAAACACAATCTCATAAGAGACTTCAATCATACGAAGAATTTAATTTACTTTATTTTATCTTAAAGATAGAAATGTTTCTAAATATATTGTAATATTCTTTTACAGTATCCACTTACTTTTATTTTTAATAATTATTAAATAAATATCGTCATGTTGCATCCTCAAATTATTATTTAAACATGGAAAGATACAACTTAATGTTTAAATACTCTATGAAGTGTAGTATACAATATATGTTCTTGTTTTGTGGTGATTTCTTCTTAGAGTTATGTCACGGAAAATTTAAATAAATATCAACTTAAAATTAATCTTTATATGCCTATAAAATTAAGGAGGAATACCATAAATCATTTTGTGATCAGAAAAAGTATTGGATATGTATGATAGTTCATATTCCACAACAAATACGAGTTACTATAATAAATTAAACTACTTATGGAAAACGCAATAGAAAATTATTTTACTAGATAAAGATTAATCATGGTAAAATAAATTGATTATTTATATTGTATTTGTATGTAGAGAAAGTTAATATTGCAGTAATTAGAAAGAAAGTTGGAGAGAAATTCTTTTGAAAAAGAATCAGACTTGGCTTTCTACATATGGTTATGAATTCATTTTTTGATTTTAGAGTCAAGAGAAAACAACGACAAAATTTATTATAATCGTGATTTGAAGAGGTGGCATCCAAATGGATGCCGCTCTTTCCTTCGATGAAATTCTTCGAGCGTTTGAATCCGACATAAGAGTTGATTGATAACAAACCGAAATAAGAGTCATAATTAAGATAACATCCTTTTTTGAAGTGGTTTTTGTTATCAAACTGTTTATTGCCCATATTTAAGTGATATTTATCCTTTTTTAAAGTTCCTATAATTTATGAAAATAAATATAATAAATTATTCATAATTTCTGTTTTTAAATACTATTTTTAGGAAGATTCTTTGTTTGTTTATTATTAAATCTATTACTTAAAGTGACATTTGTTTTACAATATCGAAATGAATAATTAAAAAAAATAATAGAAATGTATGTTAAAAATTTAATTTTCTTAAATTGAAATTTATTTGCAATCATTTTTACTGTATCAATATAATGTTTTAATATATCCTGCAAATGAAAGAATGTAATACGTTTAAAATATCAACATATAAGTTTTAAACATATGTTTTTGATGAAACATTTATAAATTTAAGCATTTATATATAAATCCAGAGGCACCCTTAAAATTTAAGACAATGATGTTTACTTCTGAGGAAATTTTTATACTTATAAAATAATACCTTTAACACTACTCTTATAAGATATTATTAAGATTATTAAGATAAATATAAAGAAATCAAAAAATATAACTGAAAAACTATTTCGTTAAATAGCTAATAATATTTTTTGACTTTAAAATTTCACAAATTTAAATAAAATGAAAACCTATTTTTATTTTACAAAATAATTTATGAATGGAACAATTACAGCTTAAACCTATTTGTGCTATAGCTTATATTTAATAAAAGCCGATATTTTTCTAACGTAAAACGAAAAAAAAGGGGAAAGACCAAAATAAAAGAAAAATATTTATTCTCTTATTTTTTTTATAATGAATTATTATTTTTTCCGTACTTATAAATTATAGCATTAAACTCAAAGTTAGTGACTGCCTTTAAAAGATAATTTGATTGCTAAGCCTAATGTTGGTTAAATTTATGTTAGTTAAAAAACAAGATGGTTCACCTTTATTCTAACAAACGCGAGACTGATTTCACAAATAGGGATATAATTTAATGCATCGTTGAGCATCTCCACTTGACTTTCGATGGATAAAAATACTTTACTTTTTAATAAAGCGAAACCTATATCAGATGAAGCATAGATAATTGCTTCATTTGAAAATAATGTGACTAATGACGATCATTTCCCACATGAGATAAAATTCTGAATATCTATGATATTTAATTCTTATTGGACCTAAATAGCTTTAAGCACTTAACTCAGTCAGTGAAAATGAGGGAAAAAAGTTAATTAATTGTATTGTACAATAAATTGCGAGAAAACCACTTCTGAAATAAAAACTGAATATTTAAAATAATGACTAGACCTTTGAGTAGTCATTTCATTTTATTCCAATTAATCTATCAAAATCGTGTTATTAAACATTCATTGCACTTAAGTAATTTAAAACAAAGAATCATGATTGATTTTACTTTATACAATATAAATATTTCTCAATTTGTCATCAGTTGACATAAATAAATTAAATTATTCACTACATAATGTTTTCACTACATAATGTTTTCACCAGCCAAAATCTATCAACCAAAAGCAGTCATTACTGGTATAATTTATAACTGTTTCAAAATGAATATTAACAAAAATTTAATAAAATATTGGCTGTCATTCAGTTTTAGACTGAAATTAAGTCGTAAAAATAAAAAAAAATATTAATTTAAATAGTACTAGAATATTCCCTCTGAATATAATTTACACAAGCTGAAATAAAGTATAGAATATGCATAAAAACTGAATATAGATTTTATTTCTTTTTGTTTTCTCTTAAATATGATGCATGAATGTTGATGTCACATCTTGAATATTCTAGGTAAGCTGAATAAGTGTTTTAATCCAACTGATTTGTATCTTGAAACTGACTTATAAACGATAAAAGATATAAAATGAGATTATTAAAAAAGAAAATATTCAAAATTAAAAATACCTGCCTTTTAAATAAAGATTTTATTTTAACTCTTTTGTACTTTAAAGCTCATACATACAAAAAAAGAAAAAAAAAAACATATTTCTTCATGCTTTAGTCAGAATCAAGTTAATTTTTAACCGAGTTTCTCTAAAATATCAAATTACATTAGTGTTAAAGTTTTCAGAGATACATATCAAAGGTAAAATAATGAAAATTATTAATTTTATTTGACAAAGTAATATTTTTACTGCATGCATTTATGAACATATTTTAAATGCAATGCTGAGGCTATTTTAATGTTAACATTTCTATTATTCAGCACCTGAACTTTAAGTTTATACAAGTTTAATTTAAGCTTCTAAGCTCCACAGTGTGGATAAGAGTGTCTTTATCAGTTTAAAGTTCAATCAACACTCAATAAAGTAAGAAAGCAGACTTAAAAGTTTGAAATATGAAACTCATTTAAGAATGTTTTGTAAAATAAACTACTTTAAATTTCTTCCGCGTATTGTAAATAATAAACACTATATTATGGTTATTTACAATAGGTGTTTATTATAAAATTTAATAATTAATTTCAGATCAATGAAATCAATGATTATAACACATAGTGGATCATCTCATAATGCAGGCCATGATTTCTATATTGTTTTCAGTCATATATCAATATGATTTATAATTAATACATAATATGGACACAAAATAATGCAGAGATAACAATAGGATAATAATTGAGAACAGAAATAATAAATGTGATATTTTGAGGTTTATGTAAATATATCTATTTTTTAATATATAGTAAAACTTTTAGTAATACACGAATTAAATAAAAGGAAAACTGTATGTAAATGAGAATAAGAATTAAAGTAAATAATAATTGTAAGATTTATTAATTATTAAACAATGTAAATATAGATATTCTGTTAATTACAGTAATTGGAGGATTAAAAGGTTTCATTAAAGCTTTGTAAAAAAACAATGACCTAAGTAAAATTGGATCATAGATTTATTATATTTTTAATTTATAATTCCAAAAGTTAAATAATATTATTTCAAGAAAATGATCATTTGAAAAGTTCAAAGAACTTTTAAAAATAAAGAAAAATACTTCAGAGAAGCCTATTTCTCTATTTTCTATTATTCTAATAATATATGCAAGCTTTTTAGTAAACAACAATATTTCATGAAAAATTTTGTGAATTCCAAAATGTCATGCAAAATCCCTGGATCTTAATAAAAGAAAAGATCTCTATTTCCATTTTATACAAGAGTAGCAAGTCTTCAATTGAATCCAGAAATTTCTTAGTTTTAAAAATGCTTTTCTGATGTTCCTTTTTCTTGCAAAAACTCAGTTTACGCGATCTGGAAAAGCTATTTTCCTTTATTTATCTAAAGTAGGTTGACGGTGACAATAAAAGTAAACGAAATCATATTATCATTTAAAATAACCGAAGATTTGTCCAATTTCTACTTTTGAAATGGAAAATAACCTCCTGATTCTCAATAGACTCCTTACACCTTTGAAAATGTTTCTGTTGTCTGTAATTTGATTATCCATTCCCAAATTAGACGGTTTTTCTTCATTTACCAGTAAAAGTCACTGTCGGTTAGGAATTGTAATTTTTCTGGTATTCAAAGTTTCACTTCAGAGTAGTTCTGTTAATATGCATGAAATATATTTGAATAATTACCATTTAATATGTAATTAAAATTCCCTTATCTATTCTGAAGAAAAGTAATACAAATTATTTTTTGTTTTAATTTTTAAAAATTCTGTATAGCCTATAAAAATTTAGATTTTTAATTCCAAAACCTTCATAAAAATTTTGAATATTTTTTTTTTAAATTTCAATTTAACAATGTGATGAACTTATATATAATAACCTTTGGATTATATATATAATAAGCAAAGTTTTTTTAACTGTTGCTTAATATGAAGTGAATATTTTATTTTACTTTTAAATAGTTAAACAAGAATTATTAAAAAAAATTGTTTATGATTATTATGAGAAAAATTTATCTCAAATGTTTATTATATTTTTATTTAGAACTGTGAGAATTTGTTGATAATTAGTACTGTTTGTTATTTAATCCAAAAGATGATAATATTAATAAAAAATATGTAGAAAAAATGTAATTAATGTATTTTATAGATTGATTGATTTTTCTAAGTATATTTTATGAAGTATACATGCAAAATATATTAATAGAATATTTATTATTAAAAGTGTATTGTCAAGTTTTACTAATTAAGAGTTATTTTAAGTGAAGAATTTGGAAAGGGAAAAAATTGTATAATTGTATTACACTTACTTTTTACTAAACATAAAGTACAATTTAGAACTTAGTAAGTATTAAAAATTAAAACATATATAACATTTAAATTAAAATTTATTTTCTTTTTTCCAATTTTTTTACTATCAAATACCTCTATTTCTCATCTAATTGATAGATAAAAATTTCTGGAAGTAATAATTTTTAATTAAGTTACTATGTTCCGGAATTCTCATTCTAAAATTTGATATTCACTTTCATAAGCAAACAGCACTGATGAAGTGATTTGTATCAGTTTGACCAAATTAGGTTTATTTCAGGAATCTTTAGGTAAAAGCCATTGTAGAAAAATAATTATTTCACTTATCAACATAATGAAAAGAGTTTTTTCAGATTAATTAAATGATTACTACAAAGAGCACAATAAATCTCCCATTCACAGCAATCTTCTTCTTACAATAATTCCTCTTTGCATGACCAGCAGTATAAACACTTTAATTTATAATTTTATGCTTGCTTCAAATGTCATCTGAAATGTATGAAAGAATAACATAGTTTACAGTTGATAAAAAAAATTAATATTTTTAAAAGTTCATTTTCTTAACAATCGAGACTCAATGATAGACCAATCGTCTATGGTGTGAAGAGAAACTAATTTGATCACAGCCTTAGATAAGCAATGAAATAAAGAACAGTTTCTTTTTTTTTCTATATACAGAACTTTCTGGCTATTTATTTTTTTGATTTATAAATATGGACTTCAGTATGAAAAAAATTCTCGAAAGCTAATTTATCTACAATCATTTCAGCTGTTAAATTTTCCTCTACATATTATTATAGAACATTTTTATATAGGATTTTACTGTAAATCGAAGTACACTACTGGCCATTAAAATTGCTACACCAAGAAGGCGACATGCTACAGACGTGAAATTTATACGAAAGGAAGAAGGTGCTGTGATATGCAAATGATTAGCTTTTCAGCGCATTCAGACAAAGCAGGCGCCAGTAGCGACACCTAAATTGTGTTTAAATGAGGAAATTATTCAGCCGGTTCCTCATACACAAATTGCATTTGAACGTTGTTGCCTGGTGAAAAGTTGTTGTGATGCCTCCTGTAAGAAGGAGAAATGCGTACCAACACGTTTCTGACTTTGATAAAGGTCGAATTGTATCGTACCGGGATGGCGGTATATAACTTTTATACAGAATTTTTAATATGTCTCTGTATTTTTTACACTCGTGATTCTATGAAATGTTAATAATTCCCATATATCCTTACCACATGTTTTTATAGTGGAATTTATATAACTAACATAATTATTTATATACTTAATAATATTTGAAATTGATGTGAGATTAATGTTTAAGTTTCAGAAAAATTCTATGTGAATGTCACATTTTTGCTTTATAATCTACTATTTAACAATTCCATATAGCTTTTATATTTCGTCATTTCACATTTGAATGCATGTCTGTTGGTGTAAATGCTTAAAAATTTTATGCTATTGGCCTTCAAGACAAATAAATAAAGTCTAAAAGCTTATATATTACACAGAAAATTAATTGGGAATTTCGCTTTTGAAATATCAATACAATATTTTTACAATAACATGTCATTGATTTTCAAACGCATCATAAAATAAATTAATTTATTAATTTTAAAATGCACTGGAAAATTATTTTCATACCTATAACAAAGAAAAAATATATTTCTTCATTTAATGTTTTATTTAGGAAATCCATGAATTTGGAATATTTGTACTTATGAGTCTTTATTTTGATCTGTTTCTTTTCTTAACTAAGCTTTCTGTAAAACTCTTTTATTCTTTAATGGAATCACTGTTGTATTTTACATATAATGGTAAAACAAACAATTCACTTTAAGCATGAAGTGACATGAAGAATTTTGGATTATATTTTGAAATACTATGGTGAAATGAGCTAATGAAAATCCATATAATTTTATTGCTTGTGTCAAAAACACTGTTAATTTTATTGTGTGTTACTTGAGCTAGAATTCCCTGAAACATCAAAACTCATTAAAACTTGGAGAAATAAAAGGTTAAATAACATGAATAATTTTACCGACATTAAAGTTTGATATATAAAGTGCAACTAAATATTTTTGATAAGACTAGCAAAAATTATGCAGTTGTAGTCTCAAATTTCCCTAATTGTAAGCAAATATGTGCATTAAAAATGTTTTCATTAAAATTTGATATGCATTTTAATTCTGTAAAATACTAGCATTTGCTTTTCAAAATATTTTTCTTTCTGTTCATTAACAACATTATTTTTATTTTGTAGTAAAAGAAAAGCAAAGATATGTCATTAAAATTTTATGCTTTACTTTCTCGCATTGTTTTTATAAAGTAATACATTTTCTTAAATTCACAAAATGAAGAATAACATTAATTTAAATACACTACTGGCCATTAAAATTGCAATACCAGGAAGAAATGCAGATAACAAAATGATATTTACGGGACAAATATATTATACTAGAAATAACAAGTGATTAAATTTTCAAAAAATTTGGCTGGATAGATCCTGAGAAATCTGTACTCAGAACAACCATCTCTGGTAGTAATAACAGCAGTTATACACCTGGGCATTGAGTCAAACATAGATAGGATTGAATGTACAGGTACAGATTCCCATGCAGCTTCAACATGATGCCACAGTTCATCAACCGTAGTGACTGGCGTTTGGTGACGAGCCAGTCACTCGGCAACCATTGACCAGACGTTTTCTATTGGTGAAAGGTCTGGAGAACGTGCTGGCCAGGGCAACAGCCGAACATGTTCCTATCGAGGAAGGTCCGTACAATACCGGCAACATGCGGTCGGGCATTATCCTGCTGAAACGTAGGGTTTCGCAGTGCTCGAATAATGGATAGAGCCACAGGTAGTAACACACCAGAAATGATATGTGCACTGTTCAAAGCACCGTCAATGCGAACAAGAGGTGACCGAGAAGTGTATCCAATGGCACCCTATACCATCACGCCAGGTGATGGGCCAGTATGACGATGACGAAAGCACGCTGCCAGTGTGCGTTCACCACGATGTCGCCAAACACGGATGCGACTATCATGATGCTGACACAGAACCTGGATTGATCTGAAAATATGACGTCTCGCCATTCGTACGCCCAGGTTCATCGTTGATCACACTATTGAAGGCGCTCTTGTCTATGACGCAGCGTCAAAGGAAGCCGCAGCCATGGTCTCCGAGCTGAGAGTCCATGCTGCTGCAAACGTAGTCGAACTGTTCGTGAAGACACTTCTTGTCTTCCAAACAACCCCGTTTCTTTATTCACGGCTCGTGACATGGTTGCACGATCCATTACGGCCATGCGGATAATATGCCTGTCTTCTCGGCTGCTAGTGATAGGTAGCCGTTGAGATCCCGCATGGCGTTCCGTATTACCGTCCTGAACCCATCGAATCCATATTCTGCTAACAGTCATTGAATCTTAACCGATGCGAGCTTACTGTGATAAGATAAATTGCAATCCTGGTACGCTACAATTTGACCTTTATCAAATTCAGAAACGTGCTGGTAAGCATTTCTTCTTCTTTCACGAAGCATCACAACAACATTTCACCAGGCAACAGCGTTCAAATGCGATTTGTGTATGAGGAACCGGCTGAACAATTTCCTTATTTAAACACAATGTTGTTGTCACTACTTGCGCCTGCTTTGTCTGAATGCGCTGAAAAGCTAATCATTTGCATATCACAGCACCTTCTTCCTTTCGTATAGACTTCACGTCTGTAGCATGTCGCTTTCTTGGTGTAGCAATTTTAATGGACAGTAGTGTAGTTTAAATGTTCACATATATCAGGAATTGAAGTATTCATAAGAATATATTATCCTTCACAACTGAAATTTAAATAAATAAGTGAAACAATCTGATCATTTATTCAATTGAAATTTAGCTCGTATTGAATCTGAAAACAATATGGCCTCCTTGATTATTTATTTAAAAATTATGAATTGGTGAATTTTGCATGAAAATCATTCAACAGATACTGATTTTTTTTTTAAATATAGGAGGATATTGTTTAAAATTTAAGATATTTAATTTGTTAAAAAAAATAAACTGAAGAAAACTTAATATATTTTATTAATTAAGTATATATGTATTCAAGTTAAAAAATATATTTATGGTCATAATTCATAAGCAAAATTAAATAATAGTAATCGTACTGAGGGCTTAAGGATATTTTTATCTTAAACTGAACGCTACTATTAATACATACTAAAATCTAGAACTAAAATTCAATCAACACAATCAATCTTCCAAAAAGTTTAGTTTACTATGGAATTTTTCTGAAGCTTCAATAATATAGTTAAAATAAAAAATGATTAATTGTAAATTAGTAAGTAAGAAATTAGTGTGAGTCTGAACTCGGACACACACCCTCTCTCATTTTAACTTCTACCGCATTTTACTGCTAGGCATTTATTTTTTTATCAGACTGAATCACGTGACGCAATTCAGAACATTTTCAAATTAACATTGAATTTTGCATGGAGCGTAGAAATTTAAGATACGTAAACAGCTGAACATCAAAAGACGGGATATCCTTCAAATATTTAAGTTCAATCACATTACTTCCTTGAAACAAATCTTGTAACAATTCCCTATAACCACAATTTTTAATTTCAGTGAATTCGATATAACACAATATAATTGGTAACTGGTCTTAACTTTCATCTGCTATTTAGTGATCAGAGAATTAATTTTCCTGCTCAATATGTATATTTTCTGTGGTTTCTTATCAAATAAAATATTCATTCCAAATTGTTACTGTTATGATTTACATTGTAATTATATTTTAGAAAATACACTTTAAAACATGCTGGTTTTCATTATTCTTCTCTGCTTAATTGTCTCTAGATAAATATAATCTAATACTTGTATTTAAAAGAAATTATAAATTCTTTCAAAAAGTAAAATTAAAACTAATTATGGAATTTTTAAAAGTTATGTAAAATCGATTATATAATAAAAAAATCTTAATGTGCAAAGTTCATATTAGTCAAAAGCTTATGCATATAAGTATATATTAATATATATATATCCCTAAAAGGTATCTCAAGATATTTTTTAGAAAATACTTACAAATATTAATATGATTGCTTCAAATACATCAAGAGTGTAAACCGAAAACGTTTAAAAATACTTTTGTAAGTTTATAAAAAAACAAAAATTAGTAAAGACATTTTCAAGTACCTGAATTAAATTTTTTATCCATTTCTTTGTGACGGAATTCATTTCAAAATTATATAGCAAATTAAAGAAATAGAGTTCATAAGTGGGATTAAGAAATTTAAAATTCAGAATTATTGAAGATTTTCCTGATATTTTATTAATAAAACTTCTATTGTAGTTTAGGAATAAATTAAATTAATTTGTGATGTTTGCATTTTACTATTTTGTATTCCATTGTATTTTTCTACCTTTTACTATTTTTTTTTAAATCATTTTCTTATAAACTTTAAAATTTTGATTTAAGAGTAAATAAAACTTTAAAATTGACTGTCTATGAAAAAATATTCTATATTTTTGGCTTATGTGATATTTTCTCAAATACAAATGACTGGGATATCTTTAGTGCTTTTGCTGGATACTACAGATAAGCGTTTTCTCTTATTCAGCTTTTCTCTCGTACATATGATATATATTTAATTAACAAAATATTTGTTGTTGTGCCTATTATATTGATAATTACTTTTTTTAAACACTACAGCTACACAGTTTTATACTTTTTTCTAACATTTATTGGGGATATTTTTATTTGGTTCTACTTATTAAAATATTCTTTTTGTTCACTTTAGAGAAAATTATTATTTTCAATTATAAAGCAAGTATTTATTATTCCTTATTTCTTCTATAAATGACGAAAGGCATTGTAAAGGAGCAATAATAGCTTTATGAACTTTAAAGAAATTATTTAAAATATATTATGAATAAAGAAATTCTCTAAATACATTATTTCGTTGGTTCTTAAAATTTTATACCATTTAAATATATAATTTGTTAATTTAATAAAAATCAATGTGAAATTGTGTTAAAAATATCTTAAATCAGATTTTTTTTTCAATATGTACAGCTTTTCTGTAATAAACTTTGTATAATCTGGACTCATTTTATAATGGATATTAATTTAAAATGAAAATACTTTAATATATTTTTAACAGCTATTTCTATAAAATGAAATTTGAATGGAATTTATCTGTTCAATACTGATTAACATCAAATTGTCATGCCGTTCTAATTTCTATTCAAAAAGAATATTTTAATGAAAATATGCTTTGCATTATAGAAAAAATTGCTAATTCCTTGTTTATTCATTTTGTTAGGTATGGATTTTTGCTTGATGGTATGTCATCTAACAATGGAAAACGTCGTATCAAAAATGGATTTGGTGGTGATGAAGAAAATTTTAGGTATTCAGAATATGATTATAAAGGCAATGATCTTCTATACCTGTGTATATTGTTTTTAGGTATATTGATATTTATTTCTTATGGGGTTTTATTTAAATTTATATTAGTTTGTAATGCATGTTTACCTTTATAGGTTACAATAACATAGATTGCAATAAAACAGGACTAGATGGGCAGATATGTAACTTACAGGGATATCATCATATTACGAAATTCGATGCTACTGGTAAATGCTCCTTTATTTTTTAATGTATTTCCATTTCATATTTATCATCTGTAAATATAAGTGCTTTACACTTCTTAGGCCACTGACTAAAGTCCTAAGGCCATGGAAAAGGATTTTAATATTCCCTAAATGTTTGCTTTTCAGGAGGAGTTTTATAGATATTTGACGTTATTCTAGTCTCCAAATGAAGGAAATCCAGCAGGTGGTTAACTATGCATCACAAAAGATGTAAATGGTGAGGGCAGAAGGGCAATATCTGTCGCATATATTTAACAGCAGCTGAAATAATAAACTCGAGAACTGTTAATAGTTAGGTTTCGAAGTTTGTCCTTCAAAGATTTTCTGAATAATAACAATTAGCATAATGAATATTATGTGACCGAGGTGATGCTTACCCGATACGCCCAGAGTGTTCCTACATATAATACTTACTTGGTCGTCTCTTCTTAATTCAAATCTTGAAAATTCACTTTTCTTTACTTTTAGCTACTTAAAATTCAACTTAACTACCTAAAGTTTTTATCTGGAACCAATGCAGTATCTAATTCCTCTTAGAATGTGGCATGCTATATACAATTTGATGGGTATAATGTTTTTGAAATTTTTCAAACATTTGATTCAAATTGTGCTTACATTAATACATAAAATTTTCCATTGGTTTGCTCCTCTTAATAAGAGAATTTTTATTATTTCGAAAAGTAAATTTAGTTTTCTGACATTTTTTAGATAAATATTTCTCTTCCATTATAAATGAAAAAATTAAATACTTTTATTTAATTGTTAAATTATTTTATTTCCAATATTAAATAATATGTGTAAACGTTTATAAAATAATAAAAAACAATGTAAACTTAAAGAAAAAACTTGGGATTAATTTAAATTATTCTCCAGTAAATCGTCTTCCTGTCATAAACCATCTTATTGATAAAAGTTTATTTTAAATATCTTGATAGGTAAAATCACTATGACAAAATGTTTTAATTAAATGTAATATTTCAAAATTATTTTATTTTGTTGTATATACGAGTAATCAAATTTACTAAAATAAACAATAATAGCAAGAGTTTTATTTTTTATTTATTGATTTCAAGACTCGTTCCTTAAATTTGAAGGAAAAAATCGTATTAAATTAAATAATTATACTTGATTTTTACCATAGTTAAATTTTCTATTGTTTTATTATTTGTTATAGTTGCTAAATCAAGACTGTAACTTAAGAGTAGTTGTAATAATGACCCCTTATAGATGCTACATCTACAAACTTTAGCAGCCCTTAAAATTGCTAAAAAAAAGAAGAAATTCAAGAGATAAAATTATTTTTACTGGGCAAAAAATTAATACTTTTAACACAACTAGTAAATAGAGTAAGTAAAGATGTCAAAATGAAAGGCCAAACAACTTATTCAGGTGAAGGAATAGGAGCACCAAATTCCTTATGGCACGAATACCGTATAATTAAGGATGCAATTTTTGAGTTTGCTGACATTTTTGACAGATTTTCTTGTTTATGTAATGCAACCTGATTCCTATAATGTCATACAGATGGAGAATTATAAGGATTATATTTTTCTTCAAAATTTAATTTTGGCAACACAAGTGCTTACGTCATCATGAAGAAATATATATTTTGTTGCATTTTCATATTTTAATTACTATTCTATTTTATTTTTTTTTAAATCTCAAATAATTAAAAGTTACTCACTTTTTATTTACCAGGTTTAAGTTTGTTATTTTGATGTATATGTGTTTTTAAAGAATTTATTACGTCACAATTACGTCATCTTGACAAAATCTTTTCGGCTCCAAAAAACTTCAAAATTTGGCATGATGCATCATGCGACATCTGTACCGATATCTGAATTTGCTCCCTTACTTGAAAGAAAATCTTCTCTGAGCTCAGCATATAAGAATGGCCTTCCCACCTGGATGGCTTCACTAGGAGAATATTTAACCTACACACTTCACCACTTACACCCAGTACAACTCTCTTTCGACAATGATACAATCAGAAGGATTTGAGTGGGATGGGTATGAGTGTTGTAATATGTTATTCTTAAATTTTTTGGGTTTGTGGTCTTAATCAAGCGTATATTAATATACAAGAACAATAGAAAGAAGTAACTTATTTTTCAAGTATTTCAAATATATTGTAGTTAACTAATTTACCCTTTTTCAAATTTTAACTAGTGAATAAAAATAAAAGATAACTTTAAATATTTATTTAAAAGGAACAATAAAGAGTAATATCAGCTTTATTTACAAAAATATTTTAACGTTCGAAATCTAGAATTACCCAAATTAGTTTTTAAAAGTTCGCTAATGTTTTTATACTTACTTTCTAAGAACAATTAATAAGATTCTTTCATAAATTTATTAAATTTAATTGCCATCTGAACTTTGGAAAGAACAAATGATGAAAACGATACTTAATTTTTCGTATTCAATATTGAATGCATCTTGGTACACTTAGCGAAAATATCCATTCTTCTTGTTTGTAAATGTCTCATCATAATCTTTCTTCTAGGCGAAGAAATCGTTAAGGTTTTCCCCCCAGAATTTATCACGCGAGTTTAATTACCTTAACTTTTCGTGTCACTGAAAAGGAGGAATGAACATTTCACCACAATGCATATTCTAGTGTTTTAAACAAAATTTTGGGTCAGCTTACACATCATTTTAAATTATAATATATTTATCGAGTTAACTTTAAACATCATCATAAACTCCAATCCTCTTTGTTTAAGAAGTTTTCATATATATATATATATATATATATATATATATATATATATATATATATATATACAATTTTTTAAACTAAATTTTTAAAAAAAATAGTCCTTAAAATACAGTTAATACAGTTTCTAATGAGTAAAAAAAATCTAGATATATGCTAATTATTCTGTTATTGTTTAGTATAAATATGATAGTTTATTGTGTAGAACTATAAAGTGATGGGATTACAGAATTTGTTTTAAGCAGGGGATACATCATTTAAATTTAAATATATCATTAATTTAAATTTGCTCTCTCTTGATATCAAAATAATTTATAATACCAGAAAAAGTTGATCTTTCAAAATGTTTAAAATATAAGTTAAAGGAAGTATTTATTTTTAATTTTTGATCCAGATTACATACGCACTACTTAGCTTAGTGCAAGATGAGTTTTCTTGTGAGTTTGGCAGTTGGAAGTCAGTATTGTGTCATTCATCCAAGAGAAACAGCGTTTTGTCGAGAGGGACACGTTAGAAGATGCAGAATGCCTCTCGGTCTTTGCTTTTTTCACAGATCTTCCTTGTCATATATTCAACTTGAACGTCACGATGAAAAGCAAAAATTGACTCATCATCGTTATCTGAGCTTTCCTCAAAGCGCTTAAACTTAATCTATTTCTGTGTAGCTATTTAAGAACAGCTTGTTTCATTTCCCGAGGTTAAATTAATAGCATTGGTAAATAAAAACGTTAAGAATCACGAAGATGGTTGGAAAAAAAAATTTTTTTTTTACTCTGAAAGCAAATTTCCAGATGTCAGTGCAATAAAACATGATGCTTTTACTATATTTTTGTAGTAAATTATAAACAGTGAGGTCAGAATTATAGTTTCAATTAATTGACTTGCAATTTAACAATCATTTCAAGCAGTTGTTTCCAAATATGCCTAAGGTAAGTTTTACCAATTGTTTTTCAAAACGAGTTTCCTAAATTTATTACATCACACTCAGAAAATCTTTTCTATGTTTGCTTCATCGTTATATGTTGGAGCAAAAAAATAAGTATAAAGTTGAATGAAGAAAATTAATTTATTGCAATATGTTAATTACAGGAGTTCTTGGTTTTAACATTTTAATTATTTATTATACATACTGTAAAAAAGTGAAATAATTTAATTTAAAAGTGTTAAGTGTTTCTAGTATTACAAAAATGGTTTTTGATACAGCGTAGTTTTACTTTCCAGTCAAAGAAGTTTTAACAATAACCATGAAAACAAAATATATTCAACAAACTATTTTTTTCATGATTCTTATTACGTAATGCTAGCATTACATTGTCACTGAAAATGGAGTTTAAATTTCTGTTTTACGTGTTAATCAGTTTTAAAGATATTATTAATTTAGAAAGCTTTTATAAATGTCTATAAATCCAATTATACAATATATTTGCCTCATTCTCTATCAGTATTTCGTAAGTCTTTTAAACATAACATTAAATAAACGGATATTTAGAATTAACTGTGCATTAATCACAATCAAGAAGCATTTTAATATGTGGTTCTCTAATATTCATGAAATGCTAAGTTCGATGATAATTTTATTTCTCTATAAAGTGAAGACATTAATTATAAATTGCAAGATATTAATTTTAAATTTATTGGTTTGCATTTGTAAATTTATGAAGTTCAAATCATCAACAAAGTATGTTTGAGTATAACCAAAATATAAACAAAAAGTTTAATACTAAGACTACATATATAATATTATAATTGACATTTAAAAATCTCACGAGAGATGTGATTTCTTGCTATAAATATTTATTATAATTTATAACAAAATTTAATAAATATTATTAAATAGTGAAAACAGGTTTCAGAATAATATTTAGCAGATCAAAATCTGTAAATATGTCTCTAGTTTCATGAACATTATAATTCATGTGTTGCACAATCGTTAAAACACTTGAATTGTAAATTCTTTGAATAATTTATAGCCATTTTAACAACTTAATAGATATATAATTGATGCAGATGTATAACATAATTATTAACTACACGACTGATTTTTCTTAAATAAAATGTTTCATATTTTAAATGTGATTTTCACTAGTTATTTGTATTTGCCAAATTATATCTAAGGCATTAAGATATAAATTAAGGTTTGCTAGCACTGTGCTGTTGAATGCAAATAATATTATAAGATTATATCACTTAAGAACCCTGAGTGAAGACATTTTGCGTTTTCTTTATATATTTTTATGATTTTTTCACATATATTGGTTATATCTTATCAGTAATGATTAGTGATTATCAGTGCCGACTTATATACATGAAACATTGTTCATAAGCAACACGATATTAAATAAAAGCATTTGAATGTAAAACATTATTTATAAACCAACTCAGATAAAAATAAAAAACTTAATAGAAGAAGTAATAACGGAATTTATAAGTATAATTATTCGTTAAATGTTAAGGTACTATGGTTACATAGACTGTAGAAAACAAATATTTTTTACTGAAAACCCATGAATAACTTAAAAATAATCAAAAAAGAAACATTTTCTGCATAATGTCTTATAAACAGAAATACTTGAAATTAACTTTGAATTTATTTACAGAATAGAAATTATTTACATTCTTCAATGAAATTGTTAAAAATAGTTCAGGATATAATTGTTTTGTTGCGTTATGACACAAGTCTCCTATTTATTCGAATTGAATACCCTGAAAATAATCGTTTGTTTTGTAATTCTAATCCGTATTCAAAAAAGGAAGTTCATAGTTGAGTTAGAGCTTTTATCTCTAAACTTTCGCATTTCATTAATTGAGGGATGTACTTTTGAAGTTATGAATGAACAACTTGAATAGACTACGTAAACACATCTTCTGGGCAAAATGAACAATAGCCTTCTTACCTGCCACCGTCTTTTAAAATCATAATACACCAAATGAATGTAAAAAGAATATAATACTGCTGACAAAACTGTATTAAAGAGTTTTGGCAAATCTGTTCAATGCAATAATAAAAATGTATTAGATGGTTTAGAGATAGATGAAAAAAATTGGTTTCGAGAATTTTCAGTTGTATTTTATTTAGAAATAAAAAGTAGTTAGATTGAATGTGATTAAAAACAATAGCAATAAAATATAAAAAAAAATTATCACTATTTTCTACTAGTAATGTTCTGATAAAATTGTGCCACATTGATTTGAAAGTAAATCTTTCACTGTTTTTCTTAAAAATTAGAATAACTTTTGAAAAGTAACAAAAACTTTTTTATGTCGCATTTCTAAATTAAACGAAGCAAGTACTATGAGATCAATATTCACAAGAGACAGCTAGAACCATGCCTAAAATTGTAGTAAAGCATTAAAATATAGATCTGGAAAAAATAAAATATTATATTAATTAACGGATTTACACAGTTAAAAAAAACTTAAACAAAAATAAATTAATTTTATTGAAATTGAATAAAATATGTATTTTTAGAGATTTTAAGAAAAATTAATTCTATAAGATAAAGCTAATTTGTAGGCATATTAATGATGTCTAGATTTAAGGGTAAAGTAATTTTCATGTTTTGAGTACGTCATATTTTAAAAAAATAAATCAAAAATATTTCCAAGTTACATTAAAGTAAGTATTTTCAAAATTATTCTGAAAATTAATATTCGAAATTAAGGAAAAATTTAATTCAGAATAAATTAAGCTAAGTTTACATAAAATTATTATAATATGCATAGTTCCTATTGTTAACTTAGCAGTAATTTTCAATGTATCATTAAGAATATTATTTACTAATCTAATCAGCACTGAAATATCTTAGGATTTAAATTTGAATAAATGAAACATTTTGATAATTGTAAATTTGGAAAATTAATAAATTTCTGCTAGAAACTCTTCTTACGAATCCTTTTTTATTGCAGTAATTTTGTTTATTTGGTATTTGTTCGTAGTAAAATTAGTATAGATAAGTATACTAATTAATATTAATCAATGTGGGACTAAGACACAAATATCAATATAGTGAAAAAGATTCTGGAAATGTTGCAATTCATAAGTATGTTTGAAACCATAAATCGGTACATCTAACATAAACTTTTGAACTAGTTAAATGTTGTTTGGATCAAACTCTTGATGACAATTTTTGAACTAAATAATTTAACATTTTGATGGGGTTATGTCAGCCAGAATATGTTTCATTTAATCTGCATCGAATTATAAATTTAAACATGAAATATACATTACTACAAATTTTTTAACTAACACACACACACACACACACACACACACACACACACAC
>JAPDSC010107188.1:20308-33502 GCA_026290005.1 Latrodectus geometricus
ATATACTAAACTTATTTGAAAAATCCTGACACATTCTCTTTCATTTTACATATATACTTTCATGATTTTAATACTGAGTTTAAAATTATTATATAATACATTTTACTGAATTTGATGTAATTTTTTAATATGATGTAATATTGTAATACTAATAGTAATACTAATAGCATTTTGTAAGATTAAATAAATATAAATAAACGCCCAAAATTAAAATGCAATTAGGAAAGCAAATTGTAGAAATATGCAAAATGTTCTGAAAAACATCAGTATTTTCTTTGAAAATGGAGGCGAAAATTGCATACAAAACTGAAAAAAATGTTTAAATTTTTTATGCAATTTTTATAGTTTCATTACAGTTTGGTTCATTCAGTTATGTGGTCATAACAACAACATTAATTGTTCATAAAAATACTGTGTGCATTGTGACTTTCGTCTACTTCTTTCAGGAAAAACAGGATAGCAAATTAACTTTATGTTAGATGGCATTAAATAAGAATTAATAAATTGCTTCCAATTGGTTCATTAAAAGAGAACTTTTCCATTTTCCCCTCGTTTTGCAGATATTTACTAAGACAAATATATATACTCTGGGTTCATAAGAGAAAAAATGCACTGATTTAGTAAACAAAAAACGAATGTAGAGATTTACGAAATTGCAGACGTAATTGTATTGTGCATTTATATAAAGTGATATTTACTGGATTATTAATTATTTTATGACTGCAATTGTAATTATTGTGATGTTAAGTAATATATGTCATGTATATTTAATATCGAATGTATTTGATTTTCTTAAGCAACATTATCAATATTATTTAAAAAAAGTAATTAAATATTGTTGATTGAAGAACATTATTTATTCTTGTATTTCTGATTACTTAATGGAAAGATTCATAAGGTTTTTAAATTGAAAAATTTATTTATAGTTAGTTTACCAATAATACATGAAGTTATTTATATAATGTTATTTAAATAATTGTAAAATAACTTTCAAATAACCAGGGTGAACTATATCAAATTAGATATATTTTTTTTTTCATTTAATTTTCATATTCATAAATTTTTGTTTTTCATACACTGACATAAATATTTATATATAAAAGTTATTTATTATTATTATTATATCTAAAAAAATTTTTTTATATAATATTTACATCTAAAATGTTATATTGAGTTCATAGTATGCTATATAATTATTTAATTTTTTCGTTAATGCATTGCTTTTATATTTTTTACCTGTAAGTACTAGTTAAAATATATTTTTTTATATTTTGAGCTATATTGATTAAAGTTTAGAAAAATAAGTATTAGTAAAATACTTCTCAAAAATGAATTCTTTGCAAAATTTAGTATCAAGTATAAAAGAGGAAGCTTTAATTTAAATTTCACAAAAATTCTAAGTGATTTATAGCATACAAGAAAATAAGACATGAGTAAGAAAATGAAAATGAATCTCAAACTGAAATTCCATTTCTCTAAAATTAGTTTCTCACGTATCCTAAATAAACACCTTCAAAACTAAATTCTTTTTTTAAAGAAACATACATCTCAAAGGATTACTTTCTTATTTCTTGCATAGTATCCAATAGTCGTATCCATTTCTTTAACTGTCACACGGAAAAATTACTCGGCACACGTGGTTAATATATTTCTCCCTTTTCTTAGAAATTCGATTCTCTTAAAAGTTTTGAAATATTACTTCAACTCACATTTCTGTCCTTGATTAATGTTAAGCAAAGGTAAGAAATGTCAGTGAAGTAAATAAGATCATTCCCAATTTATTTGCATTTACTTGAATAATTTGCTTTTCAAATATCATATAATAATAACGTAAATGGAAATAAAGATGATAATTGCATTCAATTTTAAGTTTTGATGGCATTATTTAAAATATTCATTAATTTTCAAAGTTTGTACAGTTGTTAATCCAAAACTTTTTCTCAAGTTTCTCACAGAATGTTTTAATCTTATATTTTATAATAATAAATACTACATCATGGAAAATTTGATTCATTTTAGAATATCAAAGTGCTACATTGAAACCAGTTTTCCTCCTACGTCGACAGCACCTTTGATTTCTGGTATATTCTTTACTTAGAAAAAACATCTGGACTACTCATTGGACATCTTATTTGTCTTAACTAAATATTATTTTCATTTGTCAAATGATAATGTACTAATTTTGTTTCTTATAATGTAGCACATGCTTAGAAGGATATTCTTGAAATGTTAGCTCAGTGATCCAATGAAATGAAATTTGTTTATAAGAAGAATTCCTTTATATCTTCGCATAATGAATCTTTTTATCTAGATATTAATATCTACTTAAAAATAAGAAAGGACTGGTTCATGAATACATTGGATACTTAAAACTTTCATTGTGTTAAAGATGAGTTTAGCAATCTCAGTTTTCAGTTGTTACTAATTCCAGGATATCTATCAAAGCTTACTAATCTGCGTGAATCCAAATATATATAAAGAGTTTCAAAACAATTGAAACAATAATAAAACAATCGTCCTTTTTAATATAAAAGTAAACTGAAAATGGAGAGTCGGTGTCACCATGACTACACCAATGGCACTAATTGAAAATCTTCTGTACCTGCTGGAAAATAAGTGCTTTGACATGGATATTCATAGAGACAGATGTTTGATATTTTTAAAGGGAAAGCTGAAAAGACCTGTTTAGGCTTCTTCCACAGACTAGAATTGATTAAGAGGAATCCTTACAAGTCAGTTCAATCCCAATCTCCTAGGACAGGAGATCATGATATATGTTAGAGCCCCGAAAAATTTCAGCCCCTCTTCAGCAGTAGTCCTCACAGATAATTGGTCTTTTCATTTCCGTCAACCCCAATATGTAGTGGAATCTATTAAAAATGCATATGTTATGACCAGATGAAAGCTTAAAAAAAAACTAAAATGTTTGGGCTTGTCTTTTCTACTATTGCAGTCCAGTTAGATAGGTGTTGTATTGAGCACTATTTTTCCTTCAGTTACAAATACATTGAAAATGAATACAATATAATATTTACAAAACAAACAAATTATAGAGTTCCTAGTATCCAAAGTTTGTGGAAAAAATTATTCATTGTGAGATATTTTACAAAAATACAAGAGTTACAACATAATATTCGCTTACAATGTATGAATTGAATTTAATATTTTCTAATGTTTAGTTTTTATCTAATGAAATATGTGTCATTATATTTATTGATTCCCATTGGGATTTCAAACAAATAATTATATTTATCATGTGGAAAACATACGTGAAAGTATGATTTAATTTTTAAATGCAGATTTGTTATACTAAAAAGGGATGTTGTTAGGTTGAAAAAATTGAATTTTTGATTGAAATAAATATGCTTAAAAAATTTTATCTGTTAAGGTTTACCTTATTCAATTACATAACACTATGACATAATTAAAAATGAGGGAAAATAGTAAACATTAAGAAATCTGTCAAATTATATTACATAAAAATCTTCTTGTGACTCCGGCTAATTTTATCAAGCCATAGTTTTTTTCCATAATATCATTTCTCTAAGAGATTATCAGAAAAAAATTCTAAAAAAGAATAAATAATCCTTTTTACATGAGTTAACCAAATTATGTACTTAAAAATTGATCTTTGGAATGAATAAACAACTCTCAGTATTACAAGGATACCATTTTAATTTAATTTTCTAAAAATAATTGTGTTTTGATTATATCAAGGAAAGTAGAAAATATTTTAAATTCAGATAAAACTTTTATTCTCTTCAAACATGCTGGGCATTTTTCAAATAATATCATTTTAAGTTACATTTTGAATTTTTGTTTTAGAAATTTGATGTGAAATATCAGAAAATATTTTGAAAAAAAATCATTGTTTTAATTATTTTCTTATAAGTAATTTAACAATATTATATATATATATATATATATATATATATTCATAGTAATTAGGAAACAAAATAAATCATTTAGTACACGTACTTTTCCTTAATGTATTAACCCCAGTTTTGGATGGTCGTAACAATTTTAAGGAAAGAATACAGTGTTAAGAACATAAACCTCGTCTCTATATATTAAAAAAATTACATTTTAACAAGAACACTATAATACCTACTTAATATGTAAAGAATAAAAAAGATTTATTCATTTTTTTTTTTTTTTACGTAGTAAGTAGGCATTATAATATGCTCTATAAAATTGATACTATGGTTTATTTAAGATAGCTTTCCTTTATCCTTCTGCATCATAATTAATTTTCTTCCAATTACAAAAGTTAAGGCGATTAAACGGAATTGCTTCTGTTAATTAATTAACTATCCTCGTTTTGAAAGAAAACTGAAGCTCCTTTTTTATATTCATTAATTAGCGTACATATAAGCAAATTTTTCTTTTATAAAATTTATTTTACTAAACTTCCTTTCATTTTTTCATATGTCGATATGTTGAAACTACTAAAAATAATTAATTTAAAAATATTCTTAATTTTATATATCTTTAAACAAACCTTTCCTGATATTGTATTTAGTTAGATATTGAAAATAGAGGGAAAGATCTTAAACAAATGGCTAATAATTTTAAATGCTTAAGTAATTATCAATATAAAGAATATACGGTAGCCACAGAAAAAAAAACATTTAAGATATTTTAATTTTAGCAATGACGAGTCATCATTTTTTATTTTGCAGTTAATCCTATGTAATTTATTCATCTTATTTTGCATTTTATAGATACATTTTATAAAATTCTTTGAACAATTTTAAATGAAAAAAAATGTAACATTATGGTTTTATGTTTTAAATTTAATTAATACGTTTCTTGACCATAACTTTTACACTGAAATTTAATTTTTCTCTAGAAAAATTTTATCTTTCAAACTGAAAAATATTTTTAACTATGTGAATGTATATTTATTTTGAATTTTGAATCTGTAACACTTTGATTTAATTTTTAAATTGTTGTATTGAAGGATATTTTAGTAATTTAATACATAGTAATTTCCATAGCAATGGAAATTACTACGGATTCTTGAAGTGAGGGTATATATAAATGTTTTTGATGAACTTCGATTAAGAGACTATTTTTTTTTGTACTTACTGTAATTAAACAATCTATTCATAAGAAGGATACCGAAGAAATATACTGCTCTATTGTTTTATAATACTGTTATTCATATATTAAAAATGTAAGCCAAATTAAATTGATATTTTTGTGATCAAGTGTCAGACATTGTTATCAATTACATTTTTTATATTTGCTGTTACATGTTACATTTTTTATTTGCTGTTACATTTTTTTATTTGCTGTTACATTTTGCAAGATACATTGATTATTCAGCTAAATTGATAAGAAGTTATTAATCGATTTAAAAACAAATAATCTTTTGCGAAATGCAAAAAAATTATGAATTTTATGCACTGCAAACATTTGAAACAAATGATTTCTAAATAATCTAAATAGTTACACAATAAAATTGTTTATATTTCATTTATTTTCTTCACATTGTATTTAAAAAAAGCCGTGGAGGCTTAGTTGGTTAGAGCGTCATTCTGAAGGTAATATGTTCAAACCCCAACTTAACCAAAGATCTGACATGTTCAAAGGTATCTGGATCACGATAAATAGGTCATTATCGTTAAGTCCACCAAGTGAAATTATACCTCTAGGAAATGTGCAAGTAAAGTATTAGGGAATCTTCTGATGGGTCCCTTCTTCTGAATTACGGAGACCTCCATCCGAATACTTACTCTTTCTAGTAGAACTCTACTTAGGCAGAGTTTCGGTGAAATAAGCTGCTACAACAACACCAATATTGAAATTAAAAATTGGGAATTAATTACGTGAATGGAATATGAATACAGCTTAGGTAATTTTGATTATAAAACAAGGTTAAAAAAATCCTACTGTGAACTTGTCTTCAGATGTATGAAGGAAAAATGTATGATTCCTAATATTACTAAGCGTAAGTATAATGATAGATGAAACCTCAATTATCTAAATTTTCGTTAGGTTTTGAATCAATATTGTCAAAATAATTGAAATTCAGTAGAATGTTCCAGATATTTTTTAACATTAATCATATCAACGAATCTAAATGTGGGAGAATAATTAGTTTTCAACTTCAGATTTCAACTTCAGACTCGGCTAAAAATAGATGCTGAAAACAATTTTGTAAGTTTAACGTAATTAATTATTCAGATTTTTCAATTTCATTTATTATATAAATTATGACTACTAATTTTTTGATTGATAATATTATGAGCATTAAATAATTTTTGACTGACTACTATGAAAAATCAAAAGCAGATAATAATTATAAACAAATAGCATTAGAAACCATAATTTAGATATTCATAAAGGTAAATCCTATGAAAGGAAATAGATTATAAAACTCACGCTTTTCGACATAAAAGGGAGCTCCTCCGAAACGAAAATACGTAAATTATTCAAAATATTTACACTACAGGTAATAGAGATCCCGCAATGCGCTATTGTGCAAAGGATTTTACTTTACATACTAAACACATCGATGCCTTGGTTGTTGACATGATAACAGAGAACTATTTCCGGTAGAAAATATAATTTTAAGATCTTCTTTTGATGGGTTTAGTTTACCAAGTGTGCGGTAAGATGAATTCAAAGGATATATTCCCCTTTGCAGGCCTTTCATTGAATACTAAGCCTCTATCTCACAACATAAATTTGCGAAATATGATTTCGGAATAAGTATATAATTTTGATATAAATTCCTTATTCTTTTGATCGCAGTTATCATTTATCATAATATGTGAATATATTTACTATAGCTGTGGATCAAGCTTTTATTGTATTAAAGAAAACATACATGAATACACTTCTTATTCACGGTAGTTTTCAAAATTAGGAAATATTATACTGTAAAATAAACTCAAGAAATCTTGAGAATGAAGAAAACTATGTTTCAGATATCTCACACGCATACTCTAAGTAATTGTATATAAGAAGCCCGGTAGCACAGTGTCCACAGATCCGATGCTCGATCTTAGGACTGGGCATGTTAACTCAGTCTTACATCCAGTGGGAGGATGAAATTGAGTATGGAGAATACTTGGGAATTAAATATGGTCAGTTTTGCTTTTGGATATCCACTTAAACAGGTTAAATGCTTCGCACTCTAGAGTCTGTAGCCAGGAAAGCAGATATGAGCCCAGTAGGTTTGGATACAGGGGCGATGTTGGTCATATGACATTTGCTTAGTAATTATCATTTTTGAATATTCGTTTTATATATATTTTGCTACTGAAGTATTTAATTTTATTTTTAATAAACATTAACGTAAGAATTTTTACTTTCCATTTATTATTACTGTACTTAAACTAAAACCAAAATTTTGTCTGTTATAAGAGAAAATAAAAAATAAAACATAAACATAAAAACTGTTAAAATTAGAAGTGCTTTCTTGCTGAATAAGAACATGGCATTAAAAGTATTTAAAAAGAAAAATATTTTTGATACTTGTCATTAAAATAGAAAACGCAACAGAGATTTCATCCATTTGTATATATTTATGAAAACGTATTGGACAAATAACATACTGATACAGTATCTTTAAAATTATTATGTAAATGTTTTAAGAAAAAAACTTTTCTTAATGTAACTTCATTTATTTTTTCAAAATATAATTATTATAAAAGTTACTTTATACTTATTTGGAAATGAAATTACGAATTTGTGCTAAAATTAAATTTGTAACTGTATGGTTATATAACTTAATGTACTGATCTGGATAAAATTATTTTAAAATACAAAATATTCAAAAATATTTCTTTAAGGTAGCTGATGTTCGCTTAGTTAATTAAAATTATTTCATGAAACAATTTATTCATTTTACACGAAAGGTTCTAGATAAAAAAAATAATAATCCAATGTTGACATAGTTAATCTAATTACTTCAACCATTCAAAGGAAAAAATAATCTTAATAAATCAGTATACAAAAATCTTGTTGGGGAAAGTATCCATTAATTACATTAACTATATGATAAAGGAAAGTTCTTTGAACAAAATTACATTAATTATCATTGTTAGTGAAACTTATATATGATCATGTGTGTGTGTGTGTGTGTGTGTGTCTGTGTGTGTGTGTACTAATATACTAACATTCAATACTGTGATTGTCTTTAATTGACTTGGCGTGAAGATGTAAGAGTTTCTGGTAGGTTCTATGCTACTTCGCTGAATATTGATCTAAGGGCTTCAATAAAGAATTTTTTTATAAACATCTATTTTTTGCCACGTAGCCAAGAATCTCACGAAAGGGTCCGTAAATCATTCGAAACAACATTTTTAATGCAGAATACGAATAATTACTCAATGTGTACCCAAAATTTGCGTATTTCAGATCTGCCTAAGATATTTTAAGACAAAAAAAAATAATGCATATAAATATGTAAAACTATTAATGAGTTGGTTTCAACATGATAAGATGAACATTATGTTAGTTGCAATCAATTTTTGACAAATAAGAATTCAGTCACAATGATTTTAATGAGTCGCATATCATGAATCATGAATTGAAAATAGAGAAGTGCCTATGTACCTATTTAGCACAAAACATTGTAAAATTATTTTCAACATTATGCACAATGAGCACGCCAAACATGAGTCCATCTTCAATTCATTGTGCGTTTCTATTATGCAAAAATATACCTAGAAACATAAAAGGTAGGTTTCTTGGTCTTTGTAAGTGAAACAAGTTTCAGTGTATATCATAGTGCATATGAGTATTGTTCATACAGAATGTAAAATGTACAGAGGTAATAACATTCAGAATTTCAATTTTAATAGAAAACGCAAATTACAACCATGAATTCATGTTGATCTATACATTTTTGTGATGTTTTGAGGGTATTATTAAGGTCATCTCTTGTTTTCATTGAATAACACTTTGTATAGCATGTATTGCAATTCTGGTAATGAAATAAAATATTTTTTCTTAGTTTGCAGGCTTCTATGAGGGTATATAGTTTATGCAAAATATATTGTTCCGTTTTTGTAATTTATGCATATTATGGCCTGGCAATAACAATATTCTGGTTTTTTCCTCAAGTACGATGGTTACCATTGTGTGGGGCTTTAATACATTTTACTGCACTTCAAGCTTTTATTTGTTTTCAAATCAATGAACCAGTGACTGATAATGTAGTAAAAGCAAATAAAAGCTTATATAAACTTAAAATTTTGATTTCGCTGTTTTTAAAATTTAATAAACCATGTAAGTAAATACATATTTTGTTCGTCCAAAATCAATCCAAGGTTATTAAATACACCCTCTAGGACAACAATAATGAAATGAGGACCAATATTAAATGTCAGGGAACCAATCGTAGATTCTCACCAATAAGCGTTAAATTATGGATCTCCTTATTAATCCAAAATATCAACGGACACAATTTCTTACCAATAGAGCAACAACAAAATTTCGAAGGAAACTTCACATGATACTATGGATAGTTGAATGGAACATATTTAATACGTCCTTCACATAAGTAGCATTGATACTAATGTGTCAAAAAAAAGCTTTGTTCTTTTCTGCTTCAATCCGAATTGATTTCCTTCCTCTTCCAGAACGAGCAACGCCATGTCTGGAAAATTTAATTTTTATAGTAATGCCTTTAATATTTACATTACGTTTTGCTGAATGGAAGCCAAATTTAACGTTATTGCTTTTTATTCTACGTATAGTCTAGGTTTTACACGTAATTTCTACGTATATTCGAAGTTGTTGATGATCAAATCACATGATCTGCTTAAATCACATTTCGCTATTTGAAAATTTGTTTTTTACATGTTAACCAGGAAACAGACCTCCAAATTTCAGTTCAAAGCACTGAGTTGGTGTATGATCTAAGTCACAGTTGTTAATGGAAGAATAATTGAATGGATTTCTAAATACCATGGTTTACAGCTAATTTTAAGAACTGTATAGTATAATGTGTCAGAAACATTTTGTGATCTATGGTTAGTGTTAAAAATCCAAAACAGAATTTATAATAAAACTCAACTATAATAAGTAAGAGTCTGTTAGTTTATGGATAAAAATACAAAAAGTAAATGCAGAATTAATCATAAATGTCTAATATAATTCACTAATTAACTGAAGGCAAAGTCTTGAACTATTCTTTCATTCGTTCAAAATCCTGTCTTTGTTCAAAATGGTATACACTTTACATATTTAGTTTCATCTATATAGAAAACTTCAAAAAAAGGTCTGCGAATTATGGTTGCCTTTTAGATTATTTATATTAATGAATTGATTTTTTCATGCTTTCTGTGTAGTTTTTGAAAGTGTTCAAAAGAATTCCCATAAAAATTACATTTCTTTCCATCAAGTACGTCTTTGGCTTTGAACTGATTCGTGTTGATTTATTCAAATGTGAAGTAGATTGCTTACACAAAGGGAATGCTGTGTTTAATGGATATAGATGATTAAAATACGCTTCTAAATTTTCCAATATTTAGGGTTGCATGCTTAACTGTAAAATTTCAGAAACATGTTTCAATCTCCTATATAGATTTAAATTTTAAATATCAGTATGCAAAACTTTTACACTGACTACTTTTTGTTTCTGAATTTGTTGTTGCAATGTTACTAAAACTATTTGATTGTTCAAAGCATTTCAATAAAGATCCACAGAGTGCATCATAATTTACGTTGATAAACTTTGCATTTACTGTTATTAGAAAATCGTAATTGCTTAAAGCTTAGTAAAAATTAGGAAATTCCAAGAAAAACTAAAAGTAATTGAGTCAGTAAAAAAGAATAAAAATATAGTAACAAAGAGTATAAAATTTTTAGCTTTTAATCTTACTTATTTAGGATTTACTGTTGAATCGAATAATATTTTCTGAATTCTGTTTTTAAAACTTCTGAAAAAGGGGTTTTGAAGCACCCTACTTTTTTCTTTTTCTCTAGTTATATATTTTTTCAATGTATTCTTGAATAAATATAAAAGTTATTTAAAATTGATCACTAGATTGTTTTTTTTTTCTTTTTCTTTTTTTTTTTTTTGTGAAGTAAAACACAACAAATGTTAGTGATGTGTTTCAAGTTTTACCATTATGAGTTTCCTTCATTAATTTAATGTAAATTTCAGGATTTAATTAGTTGATTCATAAACAGAAGCATTATTGTTTATACAATTTTCTTCAACTTTTCAAATTATCTTGAGTTGAATCTTATCGAAGAAAGGTCTCCTTAAATTAACTAAAAATAATTGGGTACATTTCATTCCTTAATTAGATGAAAATTGTAGCTTTGTTTGTAACTCCTTTAAAGTATATTTACCAAATGTTTTAAAAAGTAAATAGCTTATTCCATTGTTTTAGAACAAATGATAACATTAGGACTTGGATTAAAGTAATTAAACTTATAAAGGGAGCATTCCCATTTATTTAGTCTGTTTGTTGCTCTTTATTCTATTAAATAATGATTATTTGAAGGATTCCATGAACTATCCATCATTATTAGCGTTAAAATTAATTTATTTAATACCTTGTTAGAATGATCCTTATGTAACTACTTGAAGATAAACATTTCATTTTAAACTCTGAAGGATATGACTTCATATGCGTTTAATTTGTTTTTGCGTACAGGAAAAAAAATTTAAATGTCATACTTAATTGAATGCTGAAAAATATGTTGTCCTCCTTAAATACATTTTATCAGTACAATTAAATACATTTTTATTTACATTTAAATTAAACTTTAAGCAAATAATGTTTCTAAACTGTGTATTATTTTTTTGTTTTAAAATTTAAATTAACATCATATTCAAAATTCATTTTAATAATATCATTTTAATTTATGTTATGTAATTTTTAGACAAATAAAATTATGTATATAAGTACTTGTTTTTTTCCTTTGTAACAATATTATGCAGTTGATGAACTTACGTTGAAATTAGTTGAAATTATCGCACTTTCAAATGCGTTTACTGCATTCATTTTAATAAATAAATATAAAATTCTGAATCTTGCAATAAATCTACAAATTATAGTAGATATTGCCATTTTTTTTAATACTCATCATTAAGAATATTAAAAAAATGGCAATATTTACTATAATTTGATTTCAGTGATACAAAAATAAAATCAGGGTAATTAATTATTTTTCAACCAAATTAGTGTTTGTTTATAAATAAATAATGTTAATAAATCATGAATTTTAAATGTAACATTTCACAGGATTCATAAAATTTTACTCAAATTTAATATACATTTAAAAGTGTGAATGAAAGCCAAAAGAAACAAGATAATTTTGATGAATAATAGCCAAAAAAAAAAAAAAAAAAAAAAAAAGAAGAAAAGAGATTGCTAAGTATTGAATAATATGCAAGATTAGTATATATTTTTGCTCGTATGAAGAAAAGAGTTTTAATCTTATTTTATCAAAAATTTCTATTGGTATTAAATAATTTATGTAGATAAATTTTTTATTAACTTTAAATTCATCTGAAATTTATAGTGTTGAAGCGAATAAGTGGGAATAAGTCTTAACATTAAAATAAGTTGATCAAACCTATTAAATTAAAGTATTTTTACTTATTTATTTTTTCCTATATAAATTAATTTTAAATAATTGAGAGAGAAATGAGAATATACTGCGAAAATATGTTAATGGTTAAATTATTTTGCTGACAGACTTAAAAGTTTTTACTTAAATATAACAATTTTCAAAGTTAATTTATCATATTAAGTTTTTATTAAGGGCGCGGATTGGTTCAGAGTCCACCCTAATTAGAAATTCCTACTTAACTTTCAGTCATGTTCCAAAAACACCTTTTGTTTACACCTAAATTAATCAATACATTAAAAAAATAAGTTTGAATCTAATTAATAAAAATATATCATGATTTTTAATTAAAGTTATTTTACATTCCTTTCAGAATTTAATGATCAAATCATAATTAAAAATATGTTTCAATTGATATATATTTACAAAATAAAAAAATATTTAACAGAATGAATACAAAAATGTCAGAAACATTTTTTTATCAAAATTATATTAATATTGTAAATGAATAAAAAAAAAATTCCTTATTATTAACTAGCAAAATAAATATTTTCCCAATTACATACATACTATCAACAATAAGACAATAATATTCATTTGCTTGCAAACTGTAATATCAATTACTGTACTCTATCTTGAATTTATCTT
>JAPDSC010107188.1:58502-70007 GCA_026290005.1 Latrodectus geometricus
GTGAAGTAAATAAGATCATTCCCAATTTATTTGCATTTACTTGAATATTTTGCTTTTCAAATATCATATAATAATAACGTAAATGGAAATAAAGATGATAATTGCATTCAATTTTAAGTTTTGATGGCATTATTTAAAATATTCATTAATTTTCAAAGTTTGTACAGTTGTTAATCCAAAACTTTTTCTCAAGTTTCTCACAGAATGTTTTAATCTTATATTTTATAATAATAAATACTACATCATGGAAAATTTGATTCATTTTAGAATATCAAAGTGCTACATTGAAACCAGTTTTCCTCCTACGTCGACAGCACCTTTGATTTCTGGTATATTCTTTACTTAGAAAAAACATCTGGACTACTCATTGGACATCTTATTTGTCTTAACTAAATATTATTTTCATTTGTCAAATGATAATGTACTAATTTTGTTTCTTATAATGTAGCACATGCTTAGAAGGATATTCTTGAAATGTTAGCTCAGTGATCCAATGAAATGAAATTTGTTTATAAGAAGAATTCCTTTATATCTTCGCATAATGAATCTTTTTATCTAGATATTAATATCTACTTAAAAATAAGAAAGGACTGGTTCATGAATACATTGGATACTTAAAACTTTCATTGTGTTAAAGATGAGTTTAGCAATCTCAGTTTTCAGTTGTTACTAATTCCAGGATATCTATCAAAGCTTACTAATCTGCGTGAATCCAAATATATATAAAGAGTTTCAAAACAATTGAAACAATAATAAAACAATCGTCCTTTTTAATATAAAAGTAAACTGAAAATGGAGAGTCGGTGTCACCATGACTACACCAATGGCACTAATTGAAAATCTTCTGTACCTGCTGGAAAATAAGTGCTTTGACATGGATATTCATAGAGACAGATGTTTGATATTTTTAAAGGGAAAGCTGAAAAGACCTGTTTAGGCTTCTTCCACAGACTACAATTGATTAAGAGGAATCCTTACAAGTCAGTTCAATCCCAATTTCCTAGGACAGGAGATCATGCTATATGTTAGAGCCCCGAAAGATTTCAGCCCCTCTTCAGCAGTAGTCCTCACAGATAATTAGTCTTTTCATTTCCGTCAACCACAATATGTAGTGGAATCTATTAAAAATGCATATGTTGTGACCAGATGAAAGCTTAAAAAAAACTAAAATGTTTGGGCTTGTCTTTTCTACTATTGCAGTCCAGTTAGATAGGTGATGTATTGAGCACTATTTTTCCTTCAGTTACAAATACATTGAAAATGAATACAATATAATATTTACAAAACAAACAAATTATAGAGTTCCTAGTATCCAAAGTCTGTGGAAAAAATTATTCATTGTGAGATATTTTAAAAAAAATACAAGAGTTACAACATAATATTCGCTTACAATGTATGAATTTAATTTAATATTTTCTAATGTTTAGTTTTTATCTAATGAAATATGTGTCATTATATTTATTGATTACCATTGGGATTTCAAACAAATAATTATATTTATCATGTGGAAAACATACGTGAAAGTATGATTTAATTTTTAAATGCAGATTTGTTATACTAAAAAGGGATGTTGTTAGGTTGAAAAAATTGAATTTTTGATTGAAATAAATATGCTTTAAAAATTTTATCTGTTAACGTTTACCTTATTCAATTACATAACACTATGAAATAATTAAAAATGAGGGAAAATAGTAAACATTAAGAAATCTGTCAAATTATATTACATAAAAATCTTCTTGTGACTCAGGCTAATTTTATCAAGCCATTGTTTTTTCCATAATATCTCTAAGAGATTATCAGAAAAAAATTCTAAAAAAGAATAAATAATCCTTTTTACATGAGTTAACCAAATTATGTACTTAAAAATTGATCTTTGGGATGAATAAACAACTCTCAGTATTACAAGGATACCATTTTAATTTAATTTTCTAAAAATAATTGTGTTTTGATTATATCAAGGAAAGTAGAAAATATTTTAAATTCAGATAAAACTTTTACTCTATTCAAACATGCTGGGCATTTTTCAAATAATATCATTTTAAGTTACATTTTGAATTTTTGTTTTAGAAATTTGATGTGAAATATCAGAAAATATTTTGAAAAAAAATCATTGTTTTAATTATTTTCTTATAAGTAATTTAACAATATTATATATATATATATATATATATATATATTCATAGTAATTAGGAAACAAAATAAATCATTTAGTACACGTACTTTTCCTTAATGCATTAACCCCAGTTTTGAATGGTCGTAACAATTTTAAGGAAAGAATACAGTGCTAAGAACATAAACCTTGTCTCTATATATTAAAAAAAAATAGATTTTAACAAGAACACTATAATACCTACTTAATATGTAAAGAATAAAAAAGATTTATTCAAAATGCTTTTTTTTTTTTTTACGTAGTAAGTAGGCATTATAATATGCTCTATAAAATTGATACTATGGTTTATTTAAGATAGCTTTCCTTTATCCTTCTGTATCATAATTAATTTTCTTCCAATTACAAAAGTTAAGGCGATTAAAAAGGAATTGCTTCTGTTAATTAATTAACTATCCTCTTTTTGAAGGAAAACAGAAGCTCCTTTTCTATATTCATTAATTAGCGTACATATAAGCAAATTTTTCTTTTATAAAATTTATTTTACTAAACTTCCTTTCATTTTTTCATATGTCGATATGTTGAAACTACTAAAAATAATTAATTTAAAAATATTCTTAAGTTTATATATCTTTAAACAAACCTTTCCTGATATTGTATTTAGTTAGATATTGAAAATAGAGAGAAAGATCTTAAACAAATGGCTAATAATTTTAAATGTTTAAGTAATTAACAATATAAAGAATATACGGTAGCCACTGAAAAAAACATTTAAGATATTTTAATTTTAGCAAGGACGAGTCATCATTTTTTATTTTGCAGTTAATCCTATGTAATTTATTCATCTTATTTTGCATTTTATAGATACGTTTTATAAAATTCTTTGAACAATTTTAAATGAAAAAAATGTAACATTATGGTTTTATGTTTTAAATTTAATTAATACGTTTCTTGACAATAACTTTTACACTGAAATTTAATTTTTCTCTAGAAAAATTTGATCTTTCAAACTGAAAAATATTTTTAACTATGTGAATGTATATTTATTTTGAATTTCAAATCTGTAACACTTTGATTTAATTTTTAAATTGTTGTATTGAAGGATATTTTAGTAATTTAATACATAGTAATTTCCATAGCAATGGAAATTACTACGGATTCTTGAAGTGAGGGTATATATAAATGTTTTTGATAAATTTCTATTAAGAGACTATTCTTTTTGTACTTACTGTAATTAAACAATCTATTCATACGAAGGATACCGAAGAAATATACTGCTTTATTGTTTTATAATACTGTTATTCTTATATTAAAAATGTAAGCCAAATTAAATTGATATTTTTGTGATCAAGTGTCAGACTTTGTTATCAATTACATTTTTTATATTTGCTGTTACATGTTACATTTTTTATTTGCTGTTACATTTTTTTATTTGCTGTTACATTTTGCAAGATACATTGATTATTCAGCTATATTGATAAGAAATTATTAATCGATTTAAAAACAAATTATCTTTTGCGAAATGCCAAAAATATATGAATTTTAGGCACTGCAAACATTTGAAACAAATGATTTCTAAATAATATAAATAGTTACACAATAAAATTGTTTATATTTCATTTATTTTCTTCACATTGTATTTAAAAATAGCCGTGGAGGCTTAGTTGGTTAGAGCGTCATTCTGAAGGTAATATGTTCAAACCCCAACTTAACCAAAGATCTAACATGTTCAAAGGTATCTGGATCACGATAAATAGGTCATTATCGTTAAGTCCACCAAGTGAAATTATACCTCTAGGAAATGTGCAGGTAAAGTATTAGGGAATCTTCTGATGGGTCCCTTCTTCTGAATTACGGAGACCTCCATCCGAATACTTACGCTTTCTAGTAGAACTCTACTTAGGCAGAGTTTCGGTGAAATAAGCTGCTACAACAACACCAACAATGAAATTAAAAATTGGGAATTAATTACATGAATGGAATATGAATACAGCTTAGGTAATTTTGATTATAAAACAAGGTTAAAAAAATCTTACTGTGAACTTGTCTTCAGATGTATGAAGGAAAAATGTATGATTCCTAGTATTACTAAGCGTAAGTATAATGATAGATGAAACCTCAATTATCTAAATTTTCGTTGGGTTTTGAATCAATATTGTCAAAATAATTGAAATTCAGTAGAGTGTTCCAGATATTTTTTAACATTAATCATATCAACGAATCTAAATGTGGGAGAATATTTAGTTTTCAACTTCAGATTTCAACTTCAGACTCGGCTAAAAATAGATGCTGAAAACAATTTTGTAAGTTTAACGTAATTAATTATTCAGATTTTTCAATTTCATTTATTATATAAATTATGACTACTAATTTTTTGATTGATAATATTATGAGCATTCAATAATTTTTGACTGACTACTATGAAAAATCAAAAGCAGATAATAATTATAAACAAATAGCATTAGAAACCATAATTTAGATATTCATAAAGGTAAATCCTATGAAAGGAAATAGATTATAAAACTCACGCTTTTCGACATAAAAGGGAGCTCCTCCGAAACGAAAATACGTAAATTATTCAAAATATTTACACTACAGTTAATAGAGATCCCGCAATGCGCTATTGTGCAAAGGATTTTACTTTACATACTAAACACATCGATGCCTTGGTTGTCGACATGATAACAGAGAACTATTTCCGGTAGAAAATATAATTTTAAGATCTTCTTTTGATGGTTTTAGTTTACCAAGTGTGCGGTAAGATGAATTCAAAGGATATATTCCCCTTTGCAGGCCTTTCATTGAATACTAAGCCTCTATCTCACAACATAAATTTGCGAAATATGATTTCGGAATAAGTATATAATTTTGATATAAATTCCTTATTCTTTTGATCACAGTTATCATTTATCATAATATGTGAATATCTTCACTATAGCTGTGGATCAAGCTTTTATTTCTATTAAAGAAAACATACATGAATACACTTCTTATTCACGGCAGTTTTCAAAATTAGGAAATATTATACTGTAAAATAAACTCAAGAAATCTTGGGAATGAAGAAAACTATGTTTCAGATACCTCACACGCATACTCTAAGTAATTGTATATAAGAAGCCCGGTAGCACAGTGTCCACAGATCCGATGCTCGATCTTAGGACTGGGCATGTTAACTCAGTCTTACATTCAGTGGGAGGATGAAATTGAGTATGGAGAATACTTGGGAATTAAATATGGTCAGTTTTGCTTTTGGATATCCAATTAAACAGGTTAAATGCTTCGCACTCTAGAGCCTGTAGCCAGGAAAGCAGATATGAGCCCAGTAGGTTTGGATACAGGGGCGATGTTGGTCATATGACATTTGCTTAGTAATTATCATTTATGAATATTGGTTTTATATATATTTTGCTACTGAAGTATTTAATTCTATTTTTAATAAACATTAACGTAAGAATTTTTTCTTTGCATTTATTATTACTGTATTTAAACTAAAACCAAAATTTTGTCTGTTAAAAGAAAACATAAAAAATAAAACATAAACATAAAAACTTTTAAAATTAACAGTGCTTTCTTACTGAATAAGAACATGGCATTAAAAGTATTTAAAAAGAAAAATATTTTTGATACTTGTCATTTAAATAGAAAATGCAATAGAGATTTCATCCATTTTTATATATTTGTATATATTTATGAAAACTTATTGGACAAATAACATACTGATACAGTATCTTTAAAACTATTATGTAAATGTTTTAAGAAAATAACTTTTCTTAATGTAACTTCATTTATTTTTTCAAAATATAATTATTATAAAAGTTACTTTATCCTTATTTGGAAATGAAACTACGAATTTGTGCTAAAATTACATTTGAAACTATATGGTTATATAACTTAAATATTCAAAAATATTTCCTTAAGGTAGCTGATATTCGCTTAGTTAATTAAAAATATTTCATGAAACAATTTATTCATTTTACACGAAATGTTCTAGATCAAAAAAAAAAAAAATAATCCAATGTTGACATAGTCAATCTAATTACTTCAACCATTCTAAGGAAAAAATAATCTTAATAAATCAGTATACAAAAATATTGTTGGGACTAGTATCCATTAATTACATTAACTATATGATAAAGGAAAGTTCTTTGAACAAAATTACATTAATTATCATTGTTAGTGAAACTTATATATGATCATGTGTGTGTGTGTGTGTGTGTGTGTCTGTGTGTGTGTGTACTAATATACTAACATTCAATACTGTGATTGTCTTTAATTGACTTGGCGTGAAGATGTAAGAGTTTCTGGTAGGTTCTATGCTACTTCGCTGAATATTGATCTAAGGGCTTCAATAAAGAATTTTTTTATAAACATCTATTTTTTGCCACGTAGCCAAGAATCTCATTAAATGGTCCATAAGTCATTCGAAACAACATTTTTAATGTAGAATATGAATAATTACTCAATATGTACCCAAAATTTGCGTATTTCAGATCTGCCTAAGATATTTTAAGACAAAAAAAATAATGCATATAAATATGTAAAAGTATTAATGAGTTGGTTTCAAAATGATAAGATGAACATTATGTTAGTTGCAATCAATTTTTGACAAATTATAATGCAGTCACAATGATTTTAATGAGTCGCATATCATGAATCATGAGTTGAAAATAAAGAAGTGCCTATGTACCTATTTAGCACAAAACATTGTAAAATTATTTTCAACATTATGCACAATGAGCACGTCAAACATGAATCCATCTTCCATTCATTGTGCGTTTCTATTATGCAAAAATAAACCTAGAAACATAACAGGTAGGTTTCTTGGTCTTTGTAAGTGAAGCAAGTTTCAGTGTATATCATATTACATATGAGTATTGTTTATACAGAATGTAAAATGTACAGAGGTAATAACAGTCAGAATTTCAATTTTAATAGAAAATGCAAATTACTACCATGAATTCATGTTGATCCATATATTTTTGTGATGTTTTGAGGGTATTATTAAGGTTATCTCTTGTTTTCATTGAATAACTTTGTATAGCATGTATTGCAATCCTGGTAATGAAATAAAATATTTTTGTCCTAGTCTGCAGGCTTCTATGAGGGTATATAGTTTATGAAAAATATATTGTTCCGTATTTGTAATTTATGCAGATTATGGCCTGGCAATAACAATATTCTGGTTATATCCTCAAGTACGATGGTTACCATTGTGTGGAGCTTTAATACATTTTACTGCACTTCAAACTTTTATTTGTTTTCAAATCAAGGAACCAGTGACTGATAATGTAATAATAACAAATAAAATCTTATAAAAACTAAAATTTTGACTTTGCTGTTTTTAAAATTTAACAAACCATGTAAGTAAATACATATTTTGTTCGTCCAAAAGCAATCCAAGGTCCTTTAATACTACCTCTAGGACAGCAATAATGAAATGAGAATCAATATTAAATGTCAGGGAACTAAAATCGTAGATTCTCACCAATAAGCGGTAAATTATGGATCTCCTTATTAATCCAAAATATCAACAATCACAATTTCTTACCAATAGAGCAACAACAAAATTTCTAAGGAAACTTCACTTGATACTATAGATTGTTGAATGGAACGTATTTAATATGTCCTTCACATGAGTAGCCTTGATACTGATGTATCATAAATGGCTTTGTTCTTTCCTGCTTCATTGTGAATAGATTTTCTTCCTCTTCCAGAAAAAGCAATGCCATGTCTGGAAAATTTAATTTTTATTGTAATACCTTTAATATTTATATTATACGTTTTGCCAAATTAAAGGGAGCCAAATTTAACGTTATTGCTTTTTATTCTACCTAATTTCTAGGTATATTCTGTGATCTATGGTTAGTGTTAAAAATGTAAAACAGAATTTATAATAAAACTCTACTATAATAAGTAATAGTCTGTTAGGCTATGGATAAAAATACAAAAATGTAAATGCAGAATTAATCATAAATGTCTAATATAATTCACTAATTAACTCATGGCGAATTCTTGAACTATTCTTTCATTCGTTCAAATCCCTGTCTTTGTTCAAAATTGTATACATTTTACATATTTAGTTTCATCTATATAGAAAACTTCAAAAAAAGGTATTCGAATTATGGTTGCCTTTTAGATTATATACATAAACGAAATGATTTTTTTGTGCTTTATGTGTAGTTTTTGTAAGTGTTCAAAAGAATTTCGATAAAAATTACATTTCTTTTCATCAAGTACTTCCTTGACTTTGAACTGATTCATGTAGATTTATTCGTATGTGAAATAGACAACATACACAAAGGGAATGCTGAATTGAATGGATATAGAGGTTTAAAATACGCTTCTAAATTTTCCAATATTTAGAGTTGCATGCTTAACTATAAATTTTCAGAAACTTAGAAACATGTTTCAATCTCCTACATAGATTTAATTTTTAAATATCAGTATGCAAAACTTATACACTGTTTTGTTTCTGAATTTGTTGTTTCAATGCTACTAAAATTATTTGATTGTTCAAAGCACTTCAATAAAGATCCGCAGAGTGCATCATAATTTATGTTGATAAACTTTGCATTTACTGTTATTAGAATATCGTAATTGCTTATTAAAAACTAGGAAATTTCAAGAATAACTAAAAGTAATTGATTCAGTATAAAAGAATAAAAATATGGTAACAAAGAATATAAAATTTTAAGCTTTTAAACTTACTTATTAAAGTTTTACTATTGAATCGAATGTTAATTTTCTGAATTCTGTTTTTAAAAATTTTGAAAAAGTGGTTTTGAAGCACCCTACATTTTTTTCTCTAGTTATATATTTTTTCAGCGCATTCTTTAATAAATATAAAAGTTATTTAAAAAATGATCACTTGATTGTTTTTTTTTATGAATATAAAACACAGCAAATGTTTGTGATGTGTTTTGAGTTTTACCATTATGAGTTTCCTTCATTAATTCAATGTAACTTTCAGGATTTAATTAGTTGATTCATAAACAGAAGCATTATTGTTTCTACAATTTTCTTCAACTTTTCAAATTATCTTGAGTTGAATCTTATCGAAGAAAGATCTCCCTAAAGTAACTAAAAATAATTGGGTACATTTCATTCCTTAATTAGATGAAAATTGTAGCTTTGTTTGTAACTCCTTTAAAGTGTATTTACCAAATGTTTTAAAAAGTAAATATCTTATTCTATTGTTTTAGAACAAATGATAATATTAGGACTTGGTAATTAAACTTATAAAGGGAGCATTATTTAGTCTGTTTGTTGCTCTTTATTCTATTGAATAATGATTATTTGAAAGATTCCATGAACTATCCATCATTATTTGCTTTAAAATGAATTTATTTAATACCTTGCTAGAGTGATCCTTATGTAACTACTTGAAGATAAACATTTCCTTTTAAACTCTGAAGGATGTGACTTCATATGTGTTTAATTTGTTTTTGTATACAGAATTTTTTTTAAATGTCATACTTAATTGAATGCTGAAAAATATGTAGTTCTATTTAAATACATTTTATCAGCACAATTAAATTTATTTTTATTTACATTTAAATTAAACTTTAAGCAAACAATATTTCTAAACGGTGTATTATTTTTTTGTATTAAAATTTTAATTAACATCATATTCAAAATTCATTTTAATAATATCATTTCAATTTATGTTATGTAATTTTTAGATAAAAAAAAAAAGCAATTATGTATATAAGTACTTGTTTTTTCCCTTGCAATCATATTATGCAGTTGATGAACTTATGTCGAAATTAGTTTAAATTATCACACTTTCAAATACGTTTACTTCATTCATTTTAATAAATAAATATAAAATTCTGAATCATGCAATAAATCTACAAATTATAGTAGATATTGCCATTTTTTTTAATTAAGAATATTAAAAAAATGGCAATATCTACTATAATTTGATTTCAGTGATACAAAAAAAATCAGGATAATTAATTATTTTTCAACCAAATTAGTGTTTGCTTATAAATAAATAATGTGGATAAATTATGAATTTTAAATGTAACATTTCACAGGATTCATAAAATTTTACTCCAATTTAATATACATTTAAAAGAGTGAATGAAAGCCAAAAGAAAACAGTTAATTTTGATGAATAATAGCCAAAAAAAAGAAAAGAAAAGAGATTGCTAAGTATAGAATAATATGCAAGATTATTATATATTTTTGCTCGTATGAAGAAAAGAGTTTTAATCATATTTTATCAAAAATTTTTATTGGTATTAAATAATTTATGTAGACAAATTTTTTATTAACTTTAAATTTATCTGAAATTTATAGTGTTGAAGCTAATAAGTGGGAATAAGTCTTACCATTAAAATAAGTTGATCAAACCTATTAAATTAAAGTATTTTTACTTATTTATTTTTTCCTATATAAATTAATTTTAAATAGTTGAGAGAGAAATGAGAATATACTGCGAAAATATGTTAATGGTTAAAATATTTTGCTGACAGACTTAAAAGTTTTTACTTAAATATAACAATTTTCTAATTTAATTTGTCTTATTAAGTTTTTATTAAGGGTGCGGATTGGTTCAGAGTCCACCCTAATTAGAAATTCCTACTTAACTTTCAGTCATTTTCCAAAAATACCTTTTGTTCACACCTAAATTAATCAATACATTATAAAAATAAGTTTAAATCTAATTAATAAAAATATATCATGATTTTTAATTAAAGTTATTTTACATTCCTTTCAGAATTTAATGATCAAATCATAATTAAAAATATGTTTCAATTGATATAGATTTACAAAATAAAAAAATATTCAACAGAATGTATACAAAAATGTCAGAAACATTTTTTAATCAAAATTATATTAATATTGTAAATGAATAAAAAAAATTTCCTTATTATTAACTAGCAAAATAAATATTTTCCTAATTACGTACATACTATCAACAATAAGACAATAATATTCATTTGTTTGCAAACTGTAATATCAATTACTGTACTCTATCTTGAATTTATCTTTACTCTTAAACATGAAAAATATGATGATAATAAAATAATATTTGAAATAATTGAAATTATAAATGCAATATAAAAATATCAATAATATATATTATTAAAATTTAATACAGCAATAAATTATTTATTGTAATTAAAAATCTTTCTTTTTTAGTTTCTTTCTTTTCTCTTATTTCAAATAATATTATATTTGCTTAAAATTATATCAAAAGCTTACATTAAGGAGTATGTTTATTAAAACACTTATTAGTTAAATTATAATCTATCAAAGAAATATTAATTCTACGTAATAAAAAGACAGTTAGTCATAATTTAATTTTAAGGATTTTTTTCATTAAGTATTTAAGCTTATATAAATAAATTAAATGCTATGAAACTTCTGGTAAATTATGTTTATATATA
>JAPDSC010107188.1:70107-89988 GCA_026290005.1 Latrodectus geometricus
TATATATATATATATATATATATATATATATATATATATTTATTTATTTATTTATTTATTTATTTATTTGAGAAACACGTATTATTAAAATTTAAAAGAATAATGCGCTTTTTACAAATCATAAATAAATTTATTTCAAATTCAATAAAATTTATAATAATTGTTATTCAGTAAAAAGTCATGTGGCTTATCAGCTAATGTTACTTTGTAAACTAACATGCATATTCTAATTATATTTGCAATCTAATTTCACTACAACTATTGAAATTTTAATTTTCTTTAAATGGGGAGTGAAATAAACTTAAAAAATATAATATTATTATATTATTAATAGTATTACATAATAGTATCATATTACATATAATACTAAAGTAGTTCTTAAAATAAGAAGAAATTAATTTAGAATAGAAACTTTACTCTGTTATATTCAAAAATAAAGGATTACCAGTGAAGTAAATCGATCACTTGCTTTTCTCAATTTATTTTAATGATAGATACAAATACTTAGAGGAATATACAAACTTCAAAAACTAGTCAGAAAATTATAGATTTTCTTTTTCCAGATCATCAATCTTTTGTTATAATAAGTTGAAGAATTATTATCCCATCATGCAAATTATTTTCATCACACGTTGTCATAACTGTAGTTCGTTGAACATCCTTAAGATATTTATTAAATTGCCTTTTTTAAATTGCCTTCAATAGTAAATCTCTTAAAAATAGTGAACTTTTATAATTATTAATCAACTCTATAAAACATGCTCATCTGTGAATAGGGATAGAGTCTTAGAGAGATTTTAATTAAAGTTGAAAAACATTTGCACAAACTTAAGGAAAAATATATAAATAAATTACATGTAATTCGCTGCTGATTTTTTTTTCAGTATTAAGATGGGAACGTGATAAATTATAAAATTGTAAAACAATTTATCGCAAGTTTTTATATAAATATTAAAATTTTCAAATTATTATTCATTGTTTCAAATTATTACAAATTTATGCAATAGACAACTACTTGCTGAAATATAAAAATACTTTCTATAAACATTAGGTGATACTTTGGAAATTTATTTTCAAGACCCATAAATGTTTTCGATTTAAGACTAATTATTAGCTAATTTAATGGATAAATAATTATATTTTGTTGGTTGATATTGTAACATAAGCATGTTATCAATTAAAGAATACTTCTTTTAACTGGTTACTGAAAACTAAGGAGGATTCACAAAAATAGAGATAAATCTCCCCAAAGTAAGCCAATCGTAATGCAATTTTAACATGTACGGGTAATACGAGTTGAACCACATAACATTAAGCAAAATTATTGCGCTGCTGTCATAATAGTCATTTGCGAGGAGCATAAAAATGGATGTCTCAAAAAGTAAGGTGGCAATTGTCGCTGAGTGTCTGAGATTAGAAATCAGGTAAAGCGAATTATTTGTAACATTGACTTCCAAGCATCATTTGACCGAATAAATTTTATGGCGGGCTATTAAGAGATTAGAGGCAGGATAAAATCAGACAAAAGTAGCTAGATGAATATAAGTCAGTCTGTGATTCATAGAATTTAGAAACAATTTATAACCAAAGGTTTGACAAAAAGGAGATTCAATCAATGGTGGTCACGAGCTACCAAGAATGATGGTATCCAGTATGTGACATTATGCGTAAGAAGGAATTCAACCACAACTCCGGCTGAACTACGGATGATACTCTCTCGCTGAAGGTTCCGGAGGATTAGAATCTAGATAAATCGAGTGTGAAAGGCTTCACAAACGTGATCTTTACGCGAGTAAGCTGATTTATGGTCTGTTCTTGTCATGTCATAGGCATTAACAATTGTAATATGCACGTCAACATGTCCACTGGACATGTAACCAAAATAATGCTATTCTGTTTAAGGATGATTCCAATTTTAGTATCAAAAGCGATAGTAGAAGCGTTTTCATTTGGAGAAATGTAGGACTTGTTTTAAGCCATCAAACCTCCTTCAAAGAGATACATATGGACTAGGCAGCATCAATATTTGTGGTGGTGTTTCTTACATTATACTCAGAGACCTCCATGTCTTTTCCGTGAAAATGTTAATGCTCAGATTAATAGAGATGACATCCAGGAAGCATATGTACGCCATTATGCCTGGGTGATAATCGATGGTTTCGTGCTACAGGATATTAATGCTAACCACATAGGACTGTCATTGTGGATCATTATCTTGAGCCAGAAACAGTTAAGCACATATTGTAGTCAACCCAATCATTGGTCCTTAATCCAATCGAGTATGTTTTGGAAGCTCTAGGACGATATGTAACTGCTTTCTATCCCCCACCTAATCCCCTAACACGCTTTTAACTGCTTTGGAAGAGCACAATGTCTACCAATTTGCACATAATTATTATATCACATAATTAAGAACATCACACAACTCTGCATGTAATGTATTGCTTCTCTGGGGAATCACACCCCATATTAAAAGTATTTTTCCCATACCAAACTAACACCTCTCATTTGCTCATTGTTACATTTGCTAAATTTTATAATATGATAAATGTCTGGTGATTGTTATTCATTCTATTTTATAACTTCCTATGTTTTGTATAATGCCTACAAGTTTCATTAAATTACCCGCTTAACTTTTTACGTTATTGTCGTTTTTGTTTATTACTAGTTTATAACTAGTGACTATTAAATATAAGTATTTTTCATTTATAAATAGTGTGTTCTTACAGATATATTAACAAGTTAATACCCTGAAATACTAACGTCTAGGTAAGGCATTTTAACTACAGCTGGCAGATTTTGTGGAAAAATGATTTAATATTTTCTATAGATAATTAACCTTTAATTTGTGTATGGGAGTTAATGAAAAAATTTCGAGTTGTTTATTATGTATTATTTCTATAGATAATGTTGTATTATTTCTATAGATAATTAACCTTTAATTTGTGTATGGGAGTTAACGAAAAAATTTCGAGTTGTTTATTAATATGCATGTGTGTGTAGAAAAAAAAATCAAAGAATGTCATGATCGAAAGCCTAATGTGTTTTTAATACCCTCAGTGCAATTGCCTTCCGTGAGGTTTATTCATAGATAGGGGATCGTATTTAAGTATCGCAAGGGAGGAATCCCAAAACACTTTCAATCACGAAGCACGACACGTGCATGAAAAATGCAGAAGTGAAACATTTATCTGCTATCGTTCAATAATATCTAGAATTGATCCTAGAGCATATTACTACCAGGAAGAATATTTTATATCTAAGCCACGGTGGAGTGATTAGATAAATGAACTTGCCCAAAATGGGAGTTGAACACCCTAGCTGCTGATAAAGAGACAAACTCTTAGTAATTTTGATGATATATAGGACATGACTTGCAAAGCTAAACGTTTTCCTTCAGAAATAAATAAAAAATTATTGCTTCATACTGAAACCTTCAAAACATATTCGTTGTGAATATCGTGGTTGAAATATTATTTCAAATATTTAAAAAAAATTTACATTAGAGCAATTAATAATTAGTTACATACATTATATTCTCATCAAAACAAATAGCTCTCTTTAAATTTCGAATTTTCACTAACTGCAATTTACTCGATATCAATTAAGTTTGAAATGACAAAACGCGTTGTGAAATGCAGGTTTGGAATTAATATATCGAGAGATAGCCTATACACGAATGTCTACATGTGTGGTCCTGAAATCAAATTTTTCAAAAAAGTTTTATGGATTAAAAGTTTTAAGTTTTGATAATAAAAAAGTATATATCAAGACTTAAAACTAATTATTTAAGACAATGATATTAATTACCATTAAAGTACTTAGATTGAAGGATTCATTTGCTTTTTCCTCAAAACGTTTCAACACCATAATTTTTCGTCAAAAGTGGAAATTTCTCAGGGCTCAAATAACATTTATAAAAAAATTCGATGCTTACTGAGAAGAGTACAGTTTTTAAATCAGTATTGTTTAGCATGACAAGCACTTCACTTTGAAACTCTTTGAAAACTTTATCCACAACGGTATTAAATGACAAGGAAAACATTTTCATGAAAACAACTGTCTTCTCAGCTTTGAACATTTGGAATCGTAATTGAAATTTGTTGATAGAAATGTCAATATATTGTGCATATTTTTGAGATGTAGTAACGTTTTTCCTAAATGTTGAAAGTGATACACATTATTCTGCAAAAGTTAAAGTTTCCACAATTTTTAATTTGCTTTTAAAGCCCTGAATTTTATTGTACAAATTGTGAATAAATTATCCTTTGCCTTGAAGTTCCACATTAAGATCATTGAGATGCTGAGTCATGTCTATAAGAAACCCAAAATAGCACATATATTCTTTATTATCAACATGAGGAAAGGCATATCGCTTCACATCCAAAAACAATTGTATATCGTTATTTAAGTTGTATAATCTTTTTTATATTGCGCCTCTACTAAGCGAGCATACTTCGGTATTAATAACCAATACAAGTTCTAATCATCATCGCGATATTTAGTTTCTAATTTTTTCAGGAATCCCTTGAACTCCAAGTGATTTAATGCTCGTGACTTTATAAAATTGATTATTGGTATTGTGACATATATCAAGCTTAATAATTTTGCAGACACATTTTTCTGGTGAATTATACAACGGTCAACTAATATTTACCTTTCTGTGACTTTAATTTCTTGAAATAGCCTTTCGGAATACTCTGCCTCCATGCATGTCATTGGTCATGCTCCATCTGTCTATATAGCAGTAATATTTTCTTATACATTTGAAAATTTTTCCAACACAGATTTTACTTCATCTTGCAGGAAATTGGCGGTTATAGTCCTTTGCACTGGAATCAGTGTGAACACAATTCTTCGGTATTATTAAATTTGCTGTCAATACCACATAAAAATGTAGCCACTTGTGCTGTATCGCAACTCTCATCAAGTATGAAAGAACAGTATTCGAATTTTGAAATGCTTTCTCAAAGCTCTGTTATTATGTTCTCAGACAAGATTTTGATTCTTCTTGTAATTATGAATCTTTATAAACTAATAATTGAAATAATATTTATTTTATCAGGAAATGCTATTTCTGTAACAGCAGTCAAACATTCTTTTATCCTGTATCCATCCACAAAGGGTTTTAATATTTTTGCTAGCATTTGATTAACAACAAACTAGCATTTGATTAACAACAAAATTAGCATTTACTGTCACATTTGATAAAATAGCTTGATTTCTTTTTTTAAAAAAAAAAGCTTGTTGTTTTTCCAAGTTTTATTTGATTAAACTTATCTATCCGGAGTTGTCCTGTTCAGTTTTTATACTGTTATTCATGCTTTGTTTCGTAATATCTTTTTATGTTATATTTTTCTCATATCGACTCAGTCTTTGAGCACATTAAGCAAACAGCTTTATCTATGACGAAAGTAAAATAATAAGGATAATTTGCACTTTTTTAAAATGCCTGTGCACTCATCCACAACTTTTCGTTTATTTGTTTGCTTTCCCGACATTCTATTATGGATTAAAATTTTGAGATTTAACAAATATTGCAGGGAAACTTAATTTTAAATGGAAAAAAAAAAACTCTAATTTTACTTTTCTGACAATAATATTGCATTCACGCCAAGAAACACAAGAATTACTAAAATTGCTAGTTAACGGCTTACCACTGTGACTGATTGAGTGACAGAAGCAAACACAAACAAGCACAGACGTGGCACGTTAGTATTGCATATTTAAACAAATCAGCGACAAGTGAGTAGATCGTTACAAAAAATTGATTCGGTTTAATATATACTACCAATTTATTATAATTAACTTTACATTAGTATTAGGTCTACCGGAAAGTTCTGTCCACTCCAGTTACAATCAGTTCCAACAAGTAGGCGCATATTCCTGTGACACAAATTAGGCTCTCTCTTTTGATCGCTAACAACGCATACACATTTTCGTCGCAGATGAACTAAAACGAAGATCTTTTTTGTTAATATTAAGTGAGACTCGATCGTGTAGCCATGACAACCGATAAAGTTCATTTAGCCACTGTATTTTGTACGAATTCCAACAAGGATGAAATGCTACAGAAACGTATAGAAATTTATTGAAAGTGTTTGGTGAAGGTACAGTTTCTAATGGAACATGCAGAAGATGGTTCAAAAAATTTCATGTAGGTGATTTCGACCTTTCTGATAAGCCACGCTCTGGGTGACCATCTTTGATCGACGACGATACTGTCAAAATCATGTTAGAGCAATATCCTTTTTTGACAACATCGGAGATTTCGGAAAGGCTTGATTCAGCTCAACAAACCATTTCCGACCATATTCGGAAACTAGGGATTGTGTGGAAGTATTCGAGAGGGATGCCACACAAATTAAGTGAGAACAATTTGAATGATCGAATCATCATATGCATATCTCTGCTTGCACGTAACAAAATTGAACCCTTCTTGGACCGTATCATAACTGAGGATGAAAAGTGGATTACCTATGAAAACATCATAAGATAATAGGTATATTGTGAACCGGAAAAACCTGACGCCTCTACCTCTAAACCGAAGTTAACCATGGTTCCATATAAACCATGGTTCTTTATAACATCAGTTATTGATGTTATTAATTATATGTAATTTTAGTTTTAAGGAATAATGCTGAATACAAACGATTAACGCTTAATTAAAACGAATAATGCTGAAATACAAAGTGAGATATATAGTTTAAATGAGTTCAAATCTTTAAAGTTTTACATCATCCGAATTAGTAAATGAAATTTAGTTTTCATTATAATTAGCCAGAAACAGACCTGATATAAACTGATGGGGGAAAAAAACCCAACACCAAGAAGGAGTTGTGCTTTCAAAACAAAATTTGGAAGGCGTGTTCATTCATCTAAAAGATGACGTTGATTCAAATCTTGCGCTCGGCACATCAGTGTGACGCCAGTAGCGACACACTGAAGAGGCAAATCAGGTTTGCTTAAAATACGTGCTGCAACGTCATTGAGCATTGTTTATCGTCGAGATTTGATGTAGTGAATTGATGCTAGTTCACAATGCCTTTAAGAAGACGATGAAACAACAACTCACTGAATTAGAACGATGTCATATAATAGGCGTACGAGAAGGTTGATTTTCTTTCCGCGAGATTGCAGGAAGTCTCTGCAGGAATGCATCCACTGTGCATGAAAGTAGGCAACAGTGGTCAAAGTGGCCACGTGGCACTACTGAGAGGGGGGATCACCGTGTTTGGCGTATGGCCGTAGCGAGTCGTTCTGTGTCCGCAGCAGAAATTTGAGCAGCAGTTAGCACCACAGTGACACAACGAACTTTTAGCAATCGCTTACTTCAAGGTCAGCTCCGAACCAGACGTCCTTAACGTGCATTCAACTAACGCCAAACCATTGCCGTTTGCGACGTCAGTGGTGTCCGACTAGAACTCATGGAAGAACGGAGTGGAGATCTTTTGTATTTTCTGATGAAAGCAGGATCTGCCTAGGTGTTGGTGATGGCCGTGTGTTGGTTAGGAGGAGACCAGGTGAACGGCTGCAACCATCCTGTCTGTGGTCTAGACACACTGGACCTAAACCTGGAGTTATGGTCTGGGGAGCAATTTCTTATGACAGCAGAAGCACTCTCGTGGCTATCCCACGCCACCTGACAGCAAACGTGTACGTCATTCTGGTGATTCAACCTGTTGTTCTGCCTTTCATGAGTAGCATTCCAGGAGGTGTTTTCCAACAGGATACCGCTAGACCTCATACTGCGGTTGTAATCTAACGTGCTTTACAGGGTGTCGACATGTTGCCTTGGCCTGCCAGATTACCCGATCTGTCTTCCATTGAGCACGTATGGGGCATCATTGGACGACAGCTCCAGCTTCATATACAACCAGCGTTAACCGTCCTTGTATTGATCGACCAAGTGCAACAGGCATGGAATTCCACCCCACAAACGGACATCTAGCACTTCTATGATTCAATGCATGCACGTTTGTATGCTTGCATTCAATATTCTGGCGGTTACACTGGTTATTAATGTACCTGTATTTAACTTCTGCAATGGCTCTTCTCGGGCTTACATTAACCTGCGATCTTAAAATTGTAATCAATTACATACGTTACCTACATAAATGTATTTCTGAAATTTCATTACTCTACAATAATTATTTCTTGGTGTTGGCATTTTTTCCCATTAGTTGTGTGTTACGCTGCATTTTACTCAACAATTTTCAATCATCATTCAATAATTCAATGTCAGAAAAAAATTTGGCTGAACAACTAAATAAATATTTATTTGTAAAAATGAAAAAAAATATTCAAGAGGCCGCAGAAGGGAAACTGAGAATAGCGTCAATTTTAACATTGGAAGTCTCAGTACGTACGAACCTCAACATAGCCGAGGACCAATTGTATTCACTAGAGGCATCTGAGCACATTAAATTGCTTACAGTCGCAGTGTTCTCTCAGTTAAATAAAAGTTCTTTAGGTCTAAAAAACAATTGATTAAAATCTTGACGCTCATTTGTTTGATTCTTGTGCTTCTGAACTATTAAGATTAAACCACTTTCATATGTATTTATGAATTAATGAATAAAAAATCATCATCAAAATTTCATCAGTGTGAGCTACGATAACTACTTTTCAATAAATCTCCGAAATTTCTCCTCATCACCTTGTTACTTATCTTAAAATATTTGAGAACATCAAGAATATTTTAATAATCGTAAACACATATAAGACTTTTAAAGCACGTAACATTGAAGGTGGTTAAGAAAATGTATGATTAAAAGAAGTTATTTGAGAAAACAGATGCTTAAAAAGTTGATCATGAAGAGAATTTTCTCAGTAAATTTTACTTCATCACTTTGTTTATATATTCAAAAAGGGTATTAAATTGTTTTAAGAGGACGATGGAAATACAGCGTCCTGAAACCATTTTAGGAAAAGCTGCTCCACTCATGCTTACCACATAATCCCCTTCTGCAGGGTAACTAACCGCAAAATGTTCCCCCAAGAATTTATCTCTTGTGTTTAATTAGATGAACTTTCCGTGTCACCGAAAACTAGGAATGAAAGATTCTCTGTTTTCAATTCTCCAGTGTTTCAGAAGACGCTTCGAAACTTTAAGCTAACACGATATGTATTTCATAAATTATTCATGAACAAAATGATGGTTCTTAAAACTAATTTTAATTTTTTAATGTTATTAATTTCAAATAGTTTTATGTTTATTGTTTTCATGTATTTCATTGAAATTATTCTTTCATTATTTAAAATATACAGGACAAATTATTGCATAAAATGTATTTAAAAAATAAATATTTTATAGATAAATAATAAAGCAGAGGATATTAGGATATATTAGGCAATTGGTAGGGGTTATATTTTTTCAAGTTATTTTAACATTCTCTTTGTAGTCTTCCTAAAGGAATTATTTCATCAATCTATCTATTTAATCTAATGAGTGTCACTATAAGGGGATTTTCTATTTACACCGTATTACTGATGCATGTAAATAGAATGTCCGCATGAATGCTAGGAAAAGAAGATATTTCAAAGTATAATTTAAATTGGCAAAATTATACTTTGAATTTAAAAATGGTAATAAATTATCTTGGTGTTATTAAGGAATTTATTTTGTTCTTTGAAAAGCACTAGGATTTTATAAAAGCAGTTAAGATTGATCATTTGCAGATAATTTAATTATTTGTAACCTACTATTTATATTTAAGAACTCTACTCTAATTTACGTTAGTTTTATGCATTTTCTATAAATGCGGTTACAGGTAATTAAACATTTATACATAAAAATGAATGTTAAAACACAGAAGCATTAAAAAGTTTTAAATTGTAAAATTATATAATGTGACAACAATTTTGTTGATCTATTTCAAAAGCATATTTAATATAAATTTCGTAAGAATTCCCCTTAAATTTAGAATTATCAGATGTAAATACTCATTTTTTTAAAAATAAATTAATAAAAGTGCTGCTGATATTATTTGACAAAGTTTTTTTTTTTTTTTTTTTTTTTTTTTTTTTTTTTCAAAATTCAACATTACAATATCAAACATTAAAAAAATGTAATGTTTCACTACCATTAAGAATTTTTTAAATTTGTGATTTACATCCTTAATAGAAATTCAGTATATTATAAGCAATTCAGTTAACTATTCCTGATTTGAATATTTATAAGCAGAACATTTTTTACCAATAAAGAAATTTGAAATCACTATTTTTCGTGCTCTGGGAAGTAAAATGATAGATTTACTATATTTTGCTATACTACCACAATTAAGTAGTATTTGTGTAAACTTTGCATAATAATTAAAAATTTAAGGTGATGTTTCCAAATTGTGGTATTTAATTTGGAAATTAAATACCACAATTTGGAAACAAGTGGCACCCACTTGTATTAAAATACAAATGTGTGACACTAACACGGTTTCAAGGTGGAGACACTATTAAAATTTTCTAAATACAGATGATCCCGAAATTTATTTGTCCGAGAGACTCTCATGTGCACATAATTCCCGTTTTATTTAAAAATTTTCAGCAAATTCAATTAACTTTAGAGCCTGTCTTTAGATAACAAATAGCATTGCCAATTTTGATGAACGTGGTTTATCACAAGATGTCTTTTTTATATTTTTAATCCCCAAAATGTGGGTAAAATTTGTAATCCAGACTTTTGAATGCGAATGTAAATATTAATTTTGATGAATTTGAAATACCGAATTAAATTTTTATTATAGATATTATGTATGCACATAATAAACTATCCTGACTATTTTTTTTATGTCATTCCTATAACTAGAGTTTATATGCTTCTGGAAAGCATTTTCCAAAATAATAGGATGAATTCAAATGCTTTAAAAAGGAAATTAATGTAGCATACAACAAATGTTACTTGCAAAAGTATTCTCATGCAGTATCCAATTCATATATTACAGAGTATATAGAAATGAACTTGGAACACTTCACTTCAAATATTGTGGTGGTTCCAGTGTGTTATGATAAGCTGTTGTTGATATTTTATATAAATAGATTTTATTTATGTAAAATGTCAATGTTTTTTGTCTATTATGCTCAATGTTCACCATGTGAAAGAGTTTTAAGACACTTGAGCTTTATGGTAAAATACATATTTATTAATACAAAAAATACATTTTACATACATTTTATATTAATACAAAAAAAATGTCTTACAAATATGATAAAACTCTTTAAGAATCACTGGATATGAAAATATTCAATTTTGTAAGCATCTTATATGAAATTAATTGTTTCATTTATAATTATATTAAGAAATATCACACTATTTTACATTTTATGGCACTTATCCCACATGTCTTAAATTTATTGCGACATACTATTTGGAGAAAAAACAATAATGTTTCGAAACGATCTCAAAATTTTAAAATAAGTTTTATGTCACTTGTATAATAATTGTTTCATGAAAGGCTTTCTTATGTAAATGATTAATTTAATTGTATTCCTTACATTTATGAAAATTGGATATTAATAGAAGAATAATTTCTATTGAGAAAGATATATAATAAATATTAAATACATTATAAATTTAAAATTAAAAACAATTTTTTTATATAATGTATAATTATTTATTCACCTTTTTCATTCTGTCATATTTTTAAAAGAAACTTTGCTGTTTATGAATAAAATTTATAAATTATGAGAGTTATGAATTTAAATCCATACATTTTTATTATAACTTTTGAGTTACAAAAATATATATTTTTCTCTAAATTGAAGGTAAAAAATAATAGGAAAATATTATACATGGAAAATAAATTTATTTCTTTATATTTATCCAATGAATATTTAGAGACAAATATAATTTTCTTGAACATTTTTATTATTATTCTTGAATTATTTTTTCAAATATGTATCTTTCAATGTACATTATACTTTTCTTACAAATAATTTTGATAAATGAGAAAATAAATTTTTAACTGGTACAGATTGCATATCTGATTTTAAGTGGTCTTTTACACCGATATTCTTTGGTACTTGAATTGAATATTTTTTAAGGAGATAATACATGTTTAATATGAGATTTAAAGGAATTCAATATTCCAGTTTTATTATAGGCAAGATGAATGTCTTTTCCATTTTCTGGTAAGTAAATTACAAATTCGATATCCTTAAAAGAAATCATTTTACATAGAAAGAATTGCTTCATAAATAATTTTTAATATTTTTCATCAGTAAGAATTATATTATAATAAGATTATCATAAATTTTAAAATTTATGACCAAAGTATGGAATTAGAATTTTGCAATTTCAAAGTAATTTCATTTTTTAGATTTAATAGTAGTAATTACAATTACAAAGTATATTAAATGAACTAGGTTCTTTTACTTTGTCATTGATTAATTTTTCTTCAAATCTGAAATTATGCATTAAAACAAAGTCACATTGTTTAAACTTGATAATATTTTGTATGCATTAATGTCTATTCTACTATCTAATTATATTTAAATTTCAGTAGCCTGTGTCTGTTTAAAACAAAAGGAATTTAAAATTTTGAAATTAAAAATTCTAAGAATAATTGTATGTAAATATTTGCATGCAACGGAATAGTAGTTTTTCTCCTAGGATCCGGTCTATAGATTGTTTAGATTCTGAACCATAACAAAATCTGGGTCAGAAATAATAATTGTTTGCACCATAGTAAAATTTCGAGGCTAGAATGTTAGCTGGTAATATGAATGAAATTTAGTGCAAAGAGTGCTAAAACTCTTGAAAACTTTTGCCTATGAACATGATACTTGTATTTTATGTGAAATAATGATATTAGGTAGAAGAAAAAGATTCGCTTTGTGCAAAAATGCTTAAAACTGTTTTACGAATGATGTTTGAATCTAGGTGGTGCTACGAGTGATAGTATGCCGGTTAACTTTTATCATTTCTGTGATCTTTTCAACAATGGGCCTACCAATGTGAGGTGCATCTTTATCATCCAAAACTACTGAACAAAATTGGGGAAAACCGTAATTACTTGTAATTGAGTTACAGTATCAATAGCACAAACATCATTAACAATTATTTCATCTGTTTGCATTTTTACTTTTATAAAAGAAATAATTGTAAAATGCATCTAATATTTTAATTTTTGACTTTCTGTATGTCACAACGATTTTGAAAATTCTGTAAGTCGCAAGTTAATAGACCAAATAAAAACAACAAAACAATTTTTTAGTAAAAAATAAAATGTTTGCCAAGAACATAAATGTGAAATTGTTTAATTAATTTTTTATGATGTAACATTCCCTTCGACCACCTACAGAAATAAAAATGTAATTTTTCTCTAACTTAATATTATGTTATTAATACTATTTTACACTTAATTTTGAAAAGCGTCTTAGCTCAATTTCCAAATAAAATAAGCAAGCAAATCCATGTTTTAATTTTTTTCTAATACATTATATTTTAAATAACTTATTAATGTAATTAAATTAATCACGAGTCTTGAGTGTTATTTACAGATGAAAACTAATTAATTTAAAATGTGTTATAAATTAATTATATTGAATAATATTAAGTCTTACAGGATATATCAATGAATTGTCATAATTTACAGTATTTTATGACTCCCTTTCGTTATTCCTTATTATTTTACTTCATATTTAAACTGTCCAATTGTTGAATACAATTCTGTTCATTGTTTGTACTCTAAAGTAAATTAATTAATTTTATTTTAAGAAATATATGAATACTTTTAAAAAATTTAGTGGCCTTTATTAAGTACTAAGAACGATCCTGTAACTATACAGAGCAGCTTCTAAATATATGTATTTGAATTTACCCACAGATAATCATCAAATTGTTTTAAGATCTATTAGGTAGTTTAGAATGCCCTCATACTTCTAAGATGTAATCTTTTCTGTTTCAATGTGAACAACTTCTAAGCAAAGACAACTATCCCAATCATGAACAGTTTACACGCTGATACTTAATGTTACCTAGATTAATAATTCCCTATTTTATTGAAAGATGAAGCCCAATTAACACAGCTGTCGTATTTCAATACACATATTTAACAACGTTCTTTCAGTCAATGCATATAATCTGTATCAGTAATCCATGTTATCGAATAGATAGCATTTATTTGCGGGTATCTCATGAAGTATATTTCTGGATGAACGATTGAATTAAACTTCTTTGTTTTCAGAAAGAGATCTACCTTAAGCTGATCTGAGTGTATTCACTAGTTTTTTTGGAAAGCTTGTGGCTTATACATGGTCAGATGTGTGTGTTACCAATGTCTTTAGATTAAATAAATAAATATATTTTCAAATTTAAAATATTAAACAAATAGATATCTTAAAAGATTTAGAACTGAAAGAATATTCACATTTCAAAATACATTGCAATGTGCACAGAACATAAATATTTAAATAATATTTGACAGGTTTCTATTTTGTGAAACAAAATACATAAACTTAAACATAATTCAAGATACGTTATACGATCAGAAAAATTTTGTAGCACATAAAAAAATCGATAAAAAATCTTTGCAGTAAAAAGTTACCTAATATATTTTCCAGTATTAGAATATATGAATTGATAAGCTTTGAAAATGTAATAAATTAAATTTGTATGTAAGTGAGATATTTATCAAAAATGAAATGAATGTTTATTTTATATCAACTATTCAAATTAATAAATAAATAAATTAATTATATTAACATGCTAAAAAATCAGTTTTTTTTTTGTTCTAAATATATTTTATTGATGTGCGAAAAAAAGAGTCACGAGTTTGATTGCCAAAAAGCTTCCTGAATAATTCTTATACATATTTTTGTTTTTAAAGTTCTGTGGTTTTCAGAAAAATTGGATTTATAAAAATGATAGATCTTTTGTAAGTATATTGTTTCTTAATTAAAGATTTAAAGAGATTAATAGTAAAGGTCACTCTTTCATAATGAGTTTACAAATTCATCACTTATAGTAACTTTAAAATTTTAATTAACATTATCTCTTAAAAGATAAGATGACTCATCTGTAAAATTTTGACTTAAAAATTTAATTAATTTAAGTAAGCGTTATAATTGATATACAACACAACTTAATACTTTAAGCTTTTAAAAACGATGTTTAGAAACTTTTCCGACGTCGTTGATATGTTTTGGATTTATTAATGTCAAGATCAGTAAGTGTGAAATTAAGTTATTAGGCATCGTAAGTGAACTTTCTGGAATAAATCCAAAAAGAATTTCATATGTTTTTAGTTCTAAAGTTTGATTTTTTATTTATATGTTTACATATTAAATATTAAAGTTTATTAATAAATTTAAAAAAGTAAAAGGTTTAAAAGCTCTCAATAAAAAATTGATATCATGATTCATCAATGTCTTATTTAATTTATAACAATTATAATCATATCGAATAAAGCTTTTGTTGTCTCATCTTTTGTAGACTTTATCGGTTAATTAAAATGAAAAGAACTGACAAATATACTTTGTTAATTTTTGTTGAATATTCTTCTACCAACATAAAACTATAAAATGCGGGATTAAAAATAATGATTTTTAAGGCATAAATAACCTACACTTTTTTAATTTAAAATGGAAAAAATATTCACTTTTAAATAAACAATTAATTAAATATTTTTTTTAAAATAAATAATATCCATAAGCAAGTAAGAGTAGAATACATTTTACAATAAATAATTATATTATGAATTTCAATGAGAGATGTTTATTATTAAGTCAATTTTTTATTCAAAATCTTACATGTCAGTGTATGCTTGGGTTCTTCAAAATCGAATGCATAGATTTCAACCACCCTCCTTTTTAAATTATAGTAAATGGTTTTATTCTCCTGCAAATCGGTCCAGATGGATACTTGGAATTTTCCTGTTATTGTACTTTGTTGAATATGAAATATATCTAGATATATTTGTATAATTTATTATTATTAGGAAAATTAATCTGAAAGTATATTTTCAATAAATAATTATTGGTAAGACATTTGTAACAAATTTGGAAATTCTTCACTTAAAATAACTCTAAAATTTTAATTAACATGATCGCTTAAATGATAACGTGACTCATGTGTAAAATTTTTGATTTCAAAAATCAACATCATCTTGGCAAAGAAAATAATGTACTAGGTTTTTTTTGAGATCAGTTTATATCTATTATTCCAAATTTCATGTCAAAATGACATATTCTAAAATATCCGTTTAATTTCTTAAAAATCAATCCTAAAAAGATATTTAAAATATTCATCATCTGACACGGATTCTATATAATCCACCATGCCAATATTTGAGTTTGCTTATATTTTTGGCGGATTTTCTTGTTTATATGGTAACCTGGTTCTTATGGCTTTATTGACATAGAGAATAATAATTATATTCGAAATGTTAATTTGGCAACCTTTGTTTATACGTCACCGTGAAGTAATTTAGAACATTTTGTTCCATTTTCATATTTTTATTACTATTCTTAAGTTTTCTTTATAAAATCTTGATATTTCAAAAATATATATTTACACTTTTTATTTATAAGAATTAAAATTGTTAATTAGATGTATAAGAGTGTGTTTTTCAGAAATTTATTACGTCACAGTAACATCTTGGCAAATTTTTGTCATCAAAATACTTAAACATTAACAAGATGAATTATATGGCGTTTGTACCCATCTACTAATGACCAAACAATTTATCCTCATATTCTAAATTTTATGGGAGGTTGATGTTTTCCAAACAATCAACCTAAGAAAAGAATAAATTCCAGAGATTCTCCTTTTTTGGCAAAACAACTTAAACTTTGATTAACCATCCCATGCGAAAGGAATTTCTTCTGAAGAATCAATCTAAAGAAGCATTATATTTTAATAATTTAGAACTTTGTTACCAAATAGTCCTTTTCAGCGTCTGAGCATTATTCAAACACCACTGAAAAGAAACGATACTAGCAGACAATTTAGATATATTTATTTGTAAATTCACTCCCAATCCACATAAAACCATTTCTTTCTGTATTTTTCAGCAAGGTAAATTATTAAAAATCAGGAAAAATTTCAAATTATCGTCCAAAAAATTAGCAGACTAAATAGGCTTCTATGTCCAATCGACGCCAACGGACGTTGTGTAGTGTTAAAAAGCAGCATTTTTAAACCAATTATTTTAAATTTCTTGGACTTATTATTAGTATAACCATTTTTTGGGGTCTATTTAATTAGTAGTTAAAACTTCATGTTGCAAATTAATTGTAAATTTTTCATTAGAAATCTGCCTTATTATAATATACTGTATTTGAAAATAAAATTTTCTCATATTATTTTCTCATCAACGTGTGTGATGTATAATATATAAATTGCATTATTTCATATTGATAAGTAATAATTTCTGAAAAAATAAATTATTTTAAATATTTACAGTACTTAATGTATGAATAGTGTAAGTTTTTACAATGGAAAATAATATATTCATAGAAATCGAAAATATAGTTTTCATTATAGGAAAATATTATTACATGTAGAGTATATTGTTTATTAATAAATTATTACAATTTTAAGAAAGACATGTAACTAAAAGATAAAATTACAATTTATGACGGAATTTTATGCTGAAGAAATAGCAATGTAACAATATGTAATTGATAGCAATGCAGTATAGAATTTCATTTTCTATATTCTTACAAAATTGTGAGTAGCGTAACAAAAGAAAAAATATATTTCACTCTATGAGATATGGCCTGCGATAAATTTTATGTTTCCTATCATAGATTTGTGAATATGAGACACAAAAAAAAAGAGAAAAGCAAATTTATAACATTCATATTGTTTTAGTCACAAGGACATAATAAGTTGATTGTTGAAGAAAAATGCATTTGAAAAATTAACGAAATGTCTAGATACAAATATTGTAACTAGATATTTCGTAAGACGGAAAAATTGAGTCACGATAAATTTCTTAAAAGAATTATAATCAGAAATCGTATTTAGCACCAAAATTGTAAGTAAAAAATCCCTAATAAATTATTTAATTTTGATTTAAAATAACTAAAATATGTGTTAGCAAATGTAAAAATGCATTTACAAAAATTTAACTATTTTAGTAATTTTCATTGAAATGCATACAGTGACGTATAGTTAACTAAAATTCAGTTATTATTAATCAATGCTTCTAAATTCTGCTCTTCTAAGAGAAGAAATACAAGGATGTAAAACTTATAAACTCATCAAACATAGTAACTAGAACGTTTTTACTGTAAAGCAAAATATTATGATATAGCAATTAATTGGAGCAAATATTTCGGTATTTTACTACATATTTAACAAATGTAAGAAAACATTTGATCCGTCAAAAGTCTTATGCCATGCTACATGACAGTGAATTAGATTATGTAACAACTATTAAATAACCATTTTTAATTTTAATATGTAATTGTTATAATTATAGTAAAAACGCATGAATTCATAGGCGAACATTTAATAAAAGATATGATAAGATATTTAAATAATTTAATAGATGTTTCCTGAAAGTTTGAGAAAACTATTGACATTGGTGAATAGTGATTAATCTAAAAGTGAATGAAGTCAAGATATAGTACATTTATCTCCAAATCTTTTGTATTTGAAAGATCTAATTTAGTTCTGATCAATCGGTCGTAATTTATTTGCAAATAATCTTGCAAAAAATGCCTCGTAAGCAATTTTTTTTCATAATTTTGACGAATCTGCTCGAAATGTAATGGAGTCAAAAGGAATAATAACTCGTTGTTTCTTAAAATAATATGCATTTACTACAAAAACAATTACAACAATGAAAGAATAAGAGAAATATTTGGCCTAATAATGGTTGAGAAATGATACAGGGAATAAAAGGAAATTTTCAAAATGCTAACTCTGCAGTTTTCAATCAATTTAATGATTTAATATAGATCATAATTTCTCTCTTTCAGCTTATGTGGTGGGAAGAGCAAAATACCGGATTAGGTGTCGACCTTATCATGTGATTCTAAATGAATTGGTTTGGTTGTAGGAACTAGTTACTGTCGAAAAGTTAGTCGATTAAGCTTATCGTACCTTAAAAGTTTTCTTATTGTAGAAATCTTATCGGTTACACTGTTAATTAAAACATTTAGATTTATTATTATAAAAATATTTATAAATGGTCCCTTAGCTAATTATCTGCAAGATTTCATTCACTTATGATTAGGATGTGATTAAGGAGACCTCTTCAAACTTTTCGGTAGAATTACAAAGTCCTTTAGATTAATATAATACACTTTTTGCTTTCACTATATTTGTTTCTGTTGTATTATATGATCTTAAGTAGTCTCCCGAACTGTGCTTTAAATACACCATTTCAATTTTAATTTTAATATGAAATAATACAAAAATAAGACTGCATTTACTTTTAAACAAAATGGAATGCCATAAATAAATCTATTAAAATATAATACATTGTTTTATAAATAATCTATTTCTATTATAAAAAAATATCTTCTTCTTTTTAAATATTTACTCATGTTGTTTGCATAAATTTGTCCCTGTTAACTTAAAAATTTTGTTGAATACCTTATTAGATTAATGTTAGCAACATACCAAATATAAGACATATTCAGGGATTATTAAATTATTTCAAAATACAAACTATTTTTAAACATAGGCAATAAATATTTTAAAAATAAAGTAATTTAATTTAAACTGAACTTTTCTCATTGCTTATAAAAATACTAAGAATCTGTTACACATTTAATTAAATTAAATAGAAAACTGTTCACCTGCTTGTTTATTAAGAAAAAATTATTATGAATATATATACATATATATAAACTACGGTGAATATATATATATATATATAAACTACGTGGAATGAATTTAATTAACTTAATATTGTGAAATAAAAATTG
>JAPDSC010107188.1:89998-129194 GCA_026290005.1 Latrodectus geometricus
ATATATATATATATATATATATATATATATATATATATATATATATACCCACTAACACATAAATCTACTCCAGAATAACTTTGACAAAAAAGTTTTTGGAACAGATTTTATTCTATTCCTTTTCCATAAAATGTTCCGGTGTCGATGGGTTTTATTTTTTATGGTGTTCATCTGCAAAGAAGCGAGATCATTCCGTTCGAAGAAAGATTTTCCATATGTGAGACTTCCACTCATCAAAGTGTAATGGTCTATATCTCTGCCCCTGGATTTGCGGTTTTATACCATTTCCCAGACGAAGTTAGTGCATGACTTTCCTGACACGTATTTATGTGAATTCCAAAAAGGGTTTTGGTCTGAGCAGTACATATGAATTCAGAGAGAGCTTTAAAGTGTCCCCAAGAGAAAAGGAAGAAAGCAATAAAAAGGAAATACGGGCCCCATCATTCCAAAATATAGACATTTAGTAAACAGACAGCTCCATTATCATATGAAATCAGAACATGAATGTCACTTTTTCTGAAAACTTATTTTTATTTTAATGATATTTCAATATTTTTACTCCATAGATTGGAAAAATAATTAATTTCTATTGCACTCAAACTTTATTAATTGAATAATTTTTATCATATAATAAGCATACATTATTCTATTATTATTTTAGACTTTAAAATATTTTAGTCTGCTATTTTGAAAACAATATGATATTGGAAATTTCATACTAGAATATTTTAAAATCTAAATGATATTGTTTTTAGTGAGCCAATCATCCTTCTTTTATATAAACTCCGGAATATTGTTAACCTACCAAATCCAAGTAAGTATTGCGTGATAACGGTAATTTTTGAAGAGTATAATTTGATATCTATTGGAAACAGAAATCTGAGAGAACAACATTGAAACCAGCCTTCAAGTGAAATTCAAGTGAATTCATGCTTATTCAAGTGAAATTGTATAAGACCTATTTATAATACGCCTTTTGAAAATCATGGTTTATTTATTACTGTTAATCAATCAAGCAAAAACTGAATTAACATAAGCCTACTATCATGAATTTACATAAGCATATTAGCCTATTGAAATGATATGTGTCCATTGCAAAAAATAATGGTTAATATAAAATTATTTTGAATTAAATATGTGGCTTTTAATGAACTGCTTTATATTATATTCTAAACTTATATTTATTAGTTGCCTGTAAAACATATACTATTGCAACGAACTTTGCAAATAAATAAAAATGAGTGTAGCAACAATTAAACACCCTAAATTGCAAAGATTGAAAGCATGGAACTAAGGGTGTAAGACTTTTGCATTTTATTTTAATGCAAATATTTAATGGTTATTTAACATTTTTCATTCATTAATTTTTTTAAATATAAATACTTTAAATCCTGCATTATGAAAAGAAAGAAAAAATCTATAATAATTTGGAATCTTAAAAGCTAAAAATAAATTTTTTTAATCCAATTGATTCTTCACTTATACTGAAGATAGATAAATTTTTATGTTTAGAGGTCTACTGCAATTATTGTCTTTATAATTCTTGCTTTCATATTAATTTAAAACTTATTTCTCTCTGTTGAAAATATTACTGATTCAGAATTTAAATAAATTCAAAATTACTTTTGTGTATTTAAAATTAATTTAAAAAAGTTTCTAAAGTTTTAATAAATATTTAACATGCTCAAAAGTGACAATGATTCAATAATAATTATGAAATTTCAAACTTTCTTATAATATTGATCCTTGTTATCAAAAAATCGTAAGGATACCTATAATGCTGCAGAAGAAAACAAGTCGAAGAATATTTTTTCTTCGAAAATTTTCCAAAGGTAGATTTTTGATGAGAAATTCTTTAATGACATAATATTAATGGTGTTATTTTAAATCTATACATTGGCTATTTTGCAACTTTTACCAAATTATAAACAAAATATTCCAATTTTTACTAAATCCTAAGAAATCAGCACTTAGATAAAATTTAGAATTCAAACCTATTTTGTACCACTTCAGATAAGCATCATATCATTATTACAATTTAACAGCAAATTTTTAGAAAAATTGATAAAATATTTAAATATATGAACTTAAGCAGTAAAACACCACTTTAAATTGAAAATGTGAATAATGAAAAACTTTTCTTGCAATAATATCTAAACTTAAATCTTAAGGTAAAGTTTCGAAATATAATACTATGCAGAAGAAAATTTTACTTTTAATAACTCAACAAATAATATTTCGTAATTGCAGTAAATAATCATAATAGATGTACAAAATCTTTATAATCGGAAAATTTTAACATGAGATTAAACTAAAACCAATATTTAGATGCTAAATGCTTCTTTCACCATTCAGATATATTCTGTTATTAAATATGATGTGTAACAATAAAATTTAAATTTCCATAATAATTATTTTTATTACTTCAGCAATAAAATGTGTAATAATAAAACATGAAATATGTGAATTATAAAACATTTTTGGAAGAATAATAAAAAATCTTCTCATTTTCTGATAAGTTTTTTATTGTATTAAAGTTTTCATTTTAATACAAATGTGATGTAAGAGAATACAAACATAATTACGTTAAGGCGTCACATTTTAAGGTTATATATGACAAAAGATATTTGAAACTCAAATAAATGTACGTTAAGTTTTATCAAATTGTATTCATAATGGATAACAAATCCCCGCTTTTATAGAAACTGAGATTAACTGTCATGTTTGAAACATCAATAGACCCGTCCACATGCGTTGAACATATAAAGACTTTAAAACCAGAGATTCAGTTAGGCATTTATTCTGTATTGCTTATGACAGTCCTCGTGTGTTAAACGGAAAGAGTATTCATATAATAAATAAATGATGTGAATAGTGAGAACCAATATTCCTATTTCATTCTTCTTTAATTTTATTTCTTTATTTCGCTGTGGTACACGAGATGAGATGATTGGCCCCTGCAAATGGAATTATTTCTAAAGAGTGCTACGATTAATAAAACTTTGTGATCTGTAGACTTAGAAACTTCATTCTTTAAGCATTCAATTTAAATAATTATGTAAAATAAATTTTCCTAATTGAAAAGTATAATATTTACTTTAAAGTACAAGATTACAAAGCTTACAGTAATGATTCAATAAATATTCTGTAATGTATTATTATGTAATTTAGGAAAAAATCGAAGCAATTATTTTATTGAAGTTAGTTGTAATCTTTCACTTGTATCATAGTTTGTTAAACATTTGTAAAGAAACAATGAAATTTCCTTTGTTAAAAAGTTTGGAATAAAAAATAAAAAAGAAAACCTTGATAAACTTTTAAGAAAATAAGACATTTTAACATCATTCTTATTTACAGATTAAGTTCAAAACAAATTTATATTCTATGCATTTATGTATAAAGTTCACTATATGTTTTAGGGTTTTATGCTTACAATATATCAGCATATTTTTTATCTTATTTTTTTACTTCAACATATTTTTAATTAAGGTGTATTTAAAAAGTTCAAATATATGCCATTCTACAATAATTTGTGAAAAAGTTTAAAATTATTATACTTTACGTTCTTAAAAATTTAGTTATCCAAATTATTAACTTAAGTATTTATTTATACAATCAAAATTCTTACTTAAAAGTTAGTGGTTCATATTCCATTAGTATACCATAAAATCTAACCTCAGAACTTTCGAAAGAATAACTAATGAATTGACTGCATATTTCAGAAAAACATGCTAAAGATCTCCCTATGCACAAGTAAGGTAATTCTATCAGAGAAATATTGAGCTTTTTTAAAAATGAACATTTACTCTGGATTCAAGTGAATCAAATCATAAAATTATACGAGTAATTTATGCGTTTTTTAAATAATTTGAAAATAAAGTTTAATTAAATTATTTCATAAATAGAATTACTATTTTCCAAATGGTTTTTGGGAATACTTTTATACTGATAATAGTTTCATCTTAGAGTTTAAAATTTTATCCAATTGCTTATTATTATTCAACCAAAAAATCATTACAAAATTAAATAAATTAAATTCACAAGTACTTAAAACTGAATAGAATGATAAGTGAATCCAGAAATAATATTCCAAATTTGCATTAATTTGTTTCAACAATGTTGAATCGTTTGAAAATTATAATATGTAATAAATTTTCAGGAATCAAATGTTATTTTGAAAATAAAGTCTTTTATATCTAAAAGGGGGAATTTATTGCAAAGTTATATTAATTATTTTAATTATTTCAAACGTCCTTGTGTATAGGTGTTATAATAAGCAATTTCGAAATATTGTAACAAAATTGCTAACACAATTTAATAAGCCATATTTCATATTTATAAAACACAAAAGTATTTTTTCTGTTTAAAAGGTCAAATTAAAAATTTAAAAGTTTTACAAGCATTGAAGAATTTAAAGAATATTTGCATAAAGAATTTAAAGCAATGTTTCAAATAATAATGTAAAACATTCATTTTGCATGAGCAGGGCGAGATTGAAATACGAAAAAACTTCTTTATATATTTGCAATTTTGGTCTTTTGATTCATTTCAGTAAAATTATTTCAAATTATAAGGTATCTAATTTTCTTATAAATTTTATGTTATTTTTCCTTTCAAAACATTTCTTTGGAGTGGAAAATCATAGAATCGTAAATTATTCTTGAAAATTCAGTAACTTAGAAACAACAAACCATGCTTAGAAATAGTTTCTTTCATTTCAGTAAATTAGCTTCCAAAGTGCTGCATTCACTGTTGCGTAAAATTTGTAGAAACTGCTCGAAGCCTTTCACCATTTGATGAAAAAACATGATTCTTTTATCTTCCTTAATATATTAAATTTGAAATAGAGCCATGCTTAATTTACAAACAATTATTCACAAACATTGTTCTATTTGGATTATTCGAAAATTATCTGTACTTCGTTTGAATAAGAAAACAAGTTTTATAATTCATCTATTGTTTGTTTTTATTTTACATACGCATTATACGGAGATAAAGAATATAAATTTCAATTGAAAAAAGTTTGCTGAAAAGTATTTCAAATATTTCCGTGTATTATGTTTTAGGAATATGGAGCAGAATAAATTTCGCAGTCTTGTTAACTCGAATACTCTTAGAATTGGAAAATATCAGGCACAATAATGAATTAAATAATAGGAAGAGAAATATGCTTGAAAGAAGCAAAGAAATTATATTTAAATGCCTCACAAACCTTGTTAATCTAAGATATAAATCTTTGAAAACTTCATAGAAAAAAAATGAATGGGAAATGATTATTTTATTGAGAAAAGAGGAACTTTTGGTACAGTATCTACTTTTTTTTTTAACAATAAATCACTCCGTAGATGTAAATCCTGTTGAATAATTAAATAAGAAACACTTGTTTAATTTATGGGTAATATTTTTTAAAAAATTTATTTTAAGCAAAATTAGATATTGTTCGCAAGTAATAAACTTATTGCAACGGAATTCCGTATGTATTACTTACGCTTTTTATTTTATTTATAAATATTTTTGAAACATTAAAAACTGAAAATTAAAATATATCAATGTGATAATTACGTTTACTAATAAATTATTTTTAATAGTTAAATGTTATAAACTGACACAGAGTGCTGTATCTCAAAAAATGTGTACTGCATGAAAAAGATTTTTTATCCATGTATAAATAGTATTTATTTAATAATATCTGAAATAAGTCATTCTTCTTACTAATAAAATAGAAAAAAATATATAATGTCATCACGTTTCTTATTAATAGTCTTCTAAAGTTTAAATAATTGTATTTTTTAATAGATATTTTCATAAATTTAAATTTTATGATTTTATTTGTTTGATATTGCACAAAGTTTGCTTATGTAATTTCTCTTCAATTGTATATTTCCCACTAGTACTATAATTTTTTTTTTAAATTTTAATATATGCAACTATGAGGATATTCTCCTAATTCATGTAGAAAGCAAAGATGCTTTCTTATTCTTCTCTCAATAAATATGTGAGCATTTACTGATTACTTACTTATTCATAAATCTGGTGAACATTTGTCTGTTATGTGGTTTATTTTAAATTTCCTGTTTCAAGCAAATATATACAACAATATTTATTTATGATATTGAGAGATACATGAATGTAAGATAAACATTCAACTTCTTGAAACGTTCTTCTAATTATTTCATGATATTATATTAGAATATGACTACGAATTTACATAAAGAGCCAATAAATATTGTGTTTTAATCATAAATGTTAAATATTAGAGGAAGGTAATTTTAAGAATTATATTTGAAATGTGTAACTGAATGCAACAGATAGAAATATTATAGCATATTTTTCAGAAATAAGTTATGTAAAAGAGAAAAGCGTTAAAAGAGAATTACGTACTCTTATTTAATACATTCCTCAAAATGCTGATAAATAATACATTCAATTTAATTAAATCTCGCATGTCTGCAGACTCAATAAAACTTAAATAACCCTTGTAAATAATTGTATATTTTCGTACGTCATCTGAATAAGAAAATAAAAATATGTTCTATAAATTATGTGAATAATAAAATAATAAAAATATGTATAAATAGAGGATAGTAGTAAATATGTATAAATAGGTAAATAAACTCAAAATTCATCATCATACGAAATGTACCTAATGAAGTAATGAGATTCACAAAAATAATATTACTTTTCCTAAAGCTATGTTTGAGTAAACTCTTTCTGAGTAGTATGCTTTTGAAGAATTTTCAGGGGTCTTAAAACAACACATGCACTACAGAGGGCAAGAGATTAATTAATAATTTTCAGTTTAATAAATTGTATTCCTTTAATATTTTAGATTCAAAATCAGAGTATCTTGAAAAAATATAGTAAAAAGGACAAAAAGAAATATTAAGGGTTACTTTAGAGAACTTATAATTAAATAAATAATTTTTTTTAAAAAACTTGAAGAAAACCCCTTATAATGAGACAGATTTTGTGTTTTAAGTTTCTGCTTTAGCCTTTGATATTATCGCTTTGTATTTGTAAAGTGTGAGATATCATTTACTCAAGTTTTAAAAGAAAATGTAAAATTATTTCGCTGTATTCTTAAGATTTCTCATCGTTTCTCATTGTTAGACTATTTCATTCTAGGTATGATACATATATAGATACATTGATAGATGAATAGAAAGAATGATTATAGATTTATGTTACCTATATATAATATCATATAATCAATGTTTTGAAGTGTTAAAAACCTAAATCTAAATAAAATATTAAGTTTAAAAGATTGCTTAATATGTTTTAAGATGCTTTTTATTACGTTAAATGCGAACTTGAAACATTTACTTTGTTTCTGTTTTGTACAAAAAAATATTATTTTGATTTTTTTCAAAATCTCAATTGATATGATTGGGGTAAATTGTTTTTATTTACAAATGAAATATTTTTGATGTATAAAATTGAATTTTGGGTTCCTTATTTCATTATAAACATACATTGTATATTCTGTAATATTAACTATATTATATAGTAAAAATAATTTCAATTCATAGATTTTGCATAAAAATTTGGTAATCAAACCTTAGATCGCATTTAATAAATTGTAACAATAAGCATTATTTTTAAAAAATTTTACGAAATATATGCAGAGGGATAATGTTCTAAAAAAACATTGATATACATTATTTTTAAATTGGAATTTATATAAATTTATTAATTATGGAACATTTCAATATTTTCTAAAAGAGTTTTAAGTTAAATTTTTAATAAAATATTATCAATAGTTCAATTGTAATAATTTTACTAGTCACTTTTAATTTTTCAACAATAGAAAATTACTTGTTTTACAATAATATATAATGAAAATGAAATGATACAAGTTTTCGGAAATTAATTATTTTCAGTAAGAGATTAAAATAAATTTACTACTATGATATTAAAGCTTATATTTACTCACTAAATTATCAAAAATTAAATATCCATGATAATTATTATTTATTTATGAAGAAAAGTCTAGATTGAAAAGAGTTTTCAAATAAAAATAAAGTTTCTAATAAAAAATATAATACAAGTTTGCAAACTTTTATTATTTCTTTAAATATTTCATTTAAATTTTATCTTTTAATAATATTTAAATAAAATGTTTTTAGAACTAGAGGTTACAAATTCAACGAGTTTAAAGTCTAGATTTAATGTTACTGAAAACAAGATTTCTCATAAATTCAAATTTATGTACGTAAAGTTGCATCAAATTGTATCCATAATGGATAAACAATCCCCCTTTTATCGGAGCAGAGATTAACTGTCATGTCTGAAACATCAATAGACTGCGTCGAACATCTGAAAGCCTTTAAAACCAGAGATTCAGTTAGTCAATTATTCTGCTATGACAAGCTTTGAGTTAGCTGGAAAGGATATGCATCTCTCATTAAATGAACGGTAGAAGTAACAGAATCACTTATAGTGTGCCAATAATATCCTACATAGTTTTATTCTTGTAATTTTTATTTATATTTTATATTAATTTCATTCTTAGATAATAAGCATTTCTTCAGGTTTTTTAAATTTGCATTTAAATTTTAAAATTGTAATAAAAATAAATTAAAGACGAGTATTATTTGATATCCTTAATTAACAGCATCATTTATGAAATCCTCAAATTACATTATTATTAAAGATTTATATCAAACAAAAATTTTAACTTTTTAAGGTGAAATTCAGTTGCGATCATGAGAGCAAATTCTATCTCAGTTTTATACTAATGAATTATCACTCAAATGCTTGTATATTTTTAGTTTCTTAAATAACTTAGGTAAAATATTTTTTAATGTTTGGTTGCAACTTTACAGAATTTTTTATAATCATCTTTCAAATACAAGAAAATTACTAGAATGAAAATCAATTTTCTTTTAAAATATTCATCCAAATCTAAATATCTAGAGTATGAGATTAAAATAAAATTATTGATAGAAAAATATCCATGTTTTGATTGTAATCAATGTTGAAAAATTGAGGATGATTTTTTTCCGTTTCTCAATTTTACAATCAAAACTGCCAAATGAGGGCTTTTAAGGTTTATAAATATTATTCTATGATGCTTAAGAATAACTGAAAACTGTATATAATATTATCTGAAAACTTCTCATGGTAAACAAATACACAGTGGATATAATGAATTATTAAAGATCTTTCTCCGATTAAGTTGTTCATTTTACGGCCGCATAAGTAATTTATTAATTACAGAAATGTGGAATTATGTTGCTTTAATTTTTTGTGGAAGTTTCTTCATCTTTATTAACAGCATTTAAAACTGTTACCCTTGCTAGTAAATTTTATTTTCATTCTTATATGTTTTATTTAAACATTCAACTCACACCTGATACTCTCAAAAATCATGAATATTTTAGGATTAAAATCATATTTGTGATACATTCTTGTAATTTTACAGCATATATGAAATTATGTCAGCTACAGATAGATAACTAAGGGTTGGTTAAGCTTGAAACATCTTAAAAATACTTTGTTATTGCTTACATCGTTAATATTTTATTAACGAATAACAAAATTAATTTAATTATTATCATTATATTTTAATTAATTAATTGTTAATTTAGATCATAGATAGTGTATTGCAAAGTTATGCAGTGAATACTGAAATATTTTTTAAAATTATTTAATGGGTAAATACTGAACGGAATAAAAATTTGCTTAGTATGTTATCATTGAGATTAAAATACCATATCCTTTTATCAGTTAAAGAAATGTCTGATTTATCGCGTATGTGTATGATTGAGTTAAAAAAATAAGAATTAGCATGTAAAAAAGTTTACTTCATTTTATTCATAATTTATATTTAATATTCCGAAAACCCATTGGAATCAGTTGTCCATAATGGATTAATTAAATAATCCTAATTTCTGAATGCCAATTTGAAGAAATATATAGTATAGATATTTTTTTGTATTATATTTTGTCCCATGATATATTTCTGGAAACGAAAGATATTTATCATGAGCTTAAATGTGCTCAAAGCATATGTAAATACCAATAAAATATTGAGAAATTCCAATGAGAATTTTTTATTGGTTAACGAAATAGAACTCAGATAATGTAAAAAAATATTTTGATAATGTATCAAATTTAAAAACCTTTCATATATAAGCTATTATATTTTTGTTTCCTTATCACACATTTTAAAGCTACAAAACTATTAAAAGTTTTGTAAGAGAAATTAAATAGCTCTAGGTTAAATCGTTTAAATAAAAATGCACAATAATATAACGACAATTTAATTTAATATTGATCTTTATGCTCAATTCACATTCATTAAATCATAAATGACGAAAATGTTTCCAAAAATATAAATTATTGTTGATATCTGTAAGTCAGAAGAAATAAAATGACAATTTATGTAAAATGTATTTAAATGTGGAATAAACTTAATATTTTTAGAAATTTATAATGCATTTTTTGCTTCTAATGTCATTTATATGTTTAATTAGAAAAATTATTTAATATCACATACGAATGTTTTACTTCTATCACAATACTTTTGTAAACATTAAAACTCTTAAATTTTATACAATTCCAAATGACATATTATTGAATAAAAATGTATTCGTGCATTCTAAAATTCCTGGCAAAACTGAGTAATTTTAAATGTACTTACCGCTAAAGTTATACCTTAAAAGTGTAAACTATTTTCCTAAAAATGTTAAATTTTAATGAACTAATGTATGGATTATTTTAGAAATAATGTAACATTCTTCGATACCTTGTTTAATTCACTTTTGAAATACTTTGAGTTACCAGAAGGAATTGGCGTTTTAACCACACATTCGTTAAAAAGGGAAATTATAATTTTCCTAAGTGATTAATTGACATATAATTATTTTTCTATTGAAAGAAGTTCTTTTTTTCAAATTAGTAATGAGAATTTATTTTAATGTTATATTCTAGTTTTAGTTTTTTTATCCTTAATTTAATTATTTAATTTCTTAAACAATTAAATTAATTTACAAATTAGAAATTAGATATTTATCAATAACTGCAGCAAATGCACTTACAATAATATTAAAAATAAGTACTGTTGATTTATTTATTAAATGTTTTTATATCTAACAGTACCTTTGTGAAGGCAGTAATAGTCTGTTTCAGCTGAAAATTATCAGATTTTAAAGAAGTTTGTTTTAGCAAGTAAATATGCAATTTAATTTTCATTGGCGAAAGTATACAGCAAAAATTTGAGTTATTATGATGTAACTAAAAAATGAACATAGGTAAAATTGTATTTAAGCAAAACAAAAACATTCCTAATAAACCTTTGAAAAATTATTTTGATGAACACAAATTGATTTTATATCCTGAATTTGAATGAACTATTCCCATCATTACTTTTAAAAAATTATCATTGATATAGATTTCAACCCTCAAGTCTCATTTCGTAAAATGATAATTTTCTTAGAAAAAAAAAATATTTCATTTGCAAAACAAAGTGTTGTATCGTAAAATTTGAATATTTCACCATTGTATTGATCTGAAAACATGGTAAAAGTAGTTTTTCTATCATTAGAGTTTATATTAGTTAACATCTTTGAATAAATTTCGAACTTTGAAAACTATTTTAGGCACATAATTTGTCATTTTCAATAATATTTCTCAATTTTTACAAAATATTATATTCTTAAATAATAATAAAATTTATGAAATATATATTATCTTTTATTAAATAAATTCATAACTCAAGAAAATTTTTCTAAATCAGACTAAAAGTAATTTAAAAAATATATTTATGACTAAAAAACTTGTTTATTTTCAATTTTAATGCATTTAAAAATAAAAAAATCTTTATTAATGATAATTTACATAATAAATATATCATTTATTAAAAAATATTTCATATTATAAATTATTTTTTATTTTAGCTAAAATAAAATTTCATACGTAGATCACTTCTCTGTGGCAATAATTGTGATAAGCTAGGATATGATAAAAATCATATTTTTAGGTTACCGAAATTGTGAGAGCTCATTATAATTTTGTTACTTAAATTTTTATGCTAAATTTTTTTAACTCTATTCCTCGTTGAAAAATAGAGTAATAAAATCATTAAAACAATTTTATAAGCCATCAATTGTACGCAAAAATAGGAAAAGAAGTATAATTAAATGAATCACAACCATTTTTAGTTGAAAAAATTTATATAATCTACCGAAAATTTTTATGGAACTCAATATATATTCATATTAATATTTTGAATTTTATCTGAAAATATATGTTAGTTTGGTGTCTGTAGGAAGTAATAAATAGGAAGAGAAATCTATGCTTAAATATTTGTAAATTTTGTTTCTCTGTAGTTTCTCCCTAACAAAATTTGTAATAGAAAAAGTTGGTTTTTATAAAATTCAAACGAAATTTTCTACTGAAATTGAATACTTAAGATTCGTAAATTATTCTTTAAAACAAAATATCTTAGAAGCAACAAACCAAGTAAAGAAATATTTTCTTTTCATTCTGTAAATTAACTTTCAACGATTTATACTTATTCTAGCACAAAATTAGTTTGAATTGCTTGAGCGTTTCTCCATTAGATAAAATATGGAAGCTTTCTACCTTCTTTAAATATAAAAGTTAAAAGAAAAATCTCCTTAAATTCCAAGAAAATATTCCTATTGTTCTTTTTTAATTATTCAGAAGCCATCTGTCCTTTCAGCTTTAAATAATAGTCTTACAATGCATCTGTGTTTCGTTTTTATCTTACATAAGCATAATAAGCGCTAAAAGAATATAAACTTCAAGTTAAGGAAGTTCCGTCGAAAACTATTTGAAATTTTTCTTGGTAAAAAACAATTTAAAGCACAAAGAGAAATAAATTTCAAAACCTTTTAAATCGAGATTCTTTTTCATTTTGTAGCATTAAACATAAAGATAAACTACTTGATATAAACTGGAATATGTTGGGAAAAGCAAAGAAATTAAATATGAATGTCAAACACATAATTTGTTAAGAAAGATATTTATATTTTATAAAATTAAAATGGAAAAGTCTTATTTAAGTAATGGAGAAGTATTTTGAAGAATAGTGTCTGGTTTTACTTAAAAATTATTAGATGATCCAACATATTTTAATTTTACAGAACAATTAAGCTAGAGTTATTTTTATTTAATATAAAAACTTCTTTTTCAGGAAAGCAACTATTAGTTTTATGCAAAAGTAGGTATTATATGAATGAAATAAGCATTTCCACATACATGTAATTTTATTTATCATTATTCCTGAAAAAAATAAAAAATTGAAATGGTGGAACATAAAAGATGTTCCTACATTTTTTAGATGATTCTAATTAAATAAACTTTAAAAACATGTGTCTTAAGTAATCAAAATTGTCATAATAGTAATAATGACAATAATAATTGGTGTTAAAATATATCTTCATAATATTTAGATTTGGATTTGGCAACATTTTTTTTATTTACTTTTATTTTGGCATTGCTTGAAATGTCAACAATAATTATATAAATCTTTTAAGGGAAAAATTATTTTAAATTTTGAAATTTGTAGAACATATTTTTTGTCTTCTTCATAATAATAAATTTATCTTTTTTTTCTGCAATCTCTTACATAAAAGCCAACTAACTCTACTAGTACGAGGTTTTCAGTTTTTCTCCTGAAAAAAATGTTTATCATAAATAAAAATCCAGAAAGTGCTAATTTCACAGATTAGGAAAGACGATGAACCTTATGATTTTAATCTTTTTTAAGATTTAAACCAGAATCATACAGTTGATATTTCTTATAGTTGAGAAGTTTCATGTATGTCCAACGTACTTTTGAATGGAAGATTTTTTCTTTTATCATTAAGGACATTGTTTTAGCAATGTTGTAAAAACTGCGTTTTTCTTTGGATAAGTATAAGGAAGAGTTTTCCCCTTAGATTCTTGACTATAAAGACTTTATTCGTCATTGCTTACAATATTTCTTATCCTAATTTAGATACTTTGATACCAGAAAACTCTTAATTATTAAATAATCATAACTCTTTTCGGAAAGTACATTCTTCTTTCTATTGCTTTTTAAAGCCCAATTTTGCATATCAACAAAATTTCTCACTATGAGACGATAAATAATAATATAAACGTTTAAAAAATGAAATTTTGCATGTTGAGGAATTTTACTTAACTTGTCTAAAATACCTGCTAACAGACCCTGTTCCAATGTCAGAATTGCTCGTAATAATTATTAGAAGAATTTCTTATGATTATAGATTTATTGCAACTACAAATACATAAGCTTGAAAATTTGTTATAGTAACATTTCTGTTTAAAATAGTAAATACTGTTCTGAGAGAGGGAATTTATATAAATTGAGTTGAGAATTTTTTTTTTGTTTTAACTTTGTTATCAGTATTTTTTTTTGTTTTTACACTAAATTACGAAGTAATCCAAAATGTTTTCAGGAACAGTATCTATTTTCTAGACTAAAAATAAAATTGTGCAGATATTTATAACCAAACATAGGAAAAATATTAAATCAATATTTTCGTAAATAGAAATTAATTTGTGTTCGCTTTACATTTTAGATATAAATTTATTCATTCAATTTACATTTAGTTTTATGTTTCAAAATAATATAATCATTTTACAGTAGATATTAATTTAATTATTCTTCTTTTTATGAATAACTAGAAAGATAAATAATTTTATGTAATGTTTATAATGAGAAATGAATTACATAATTTAGTTTATGTAACTAACTTTAGCGTTCTAATTAACTTTTTCGCACTATTATAAAAACTTAAAAAAATATTTAAAAATTTAACAAAATGTTTTTTATTCTCTAACCACGACAATTCATTTGATAAAATATGTTTTTTAATGTGTTAAATTATGAGCATTTTAAAAATGCTAGAAATTAAGTTGTGTATTTTACTTTCAGATGTAATTTTTATACGCTTTGCATTAATTAATAATTAACTACTATTTTATATTAAAATAATTAAGACTTATTATTTTAAGTACTTTTAAAATTCTTTTGTATTTTAATACATTGTGAATGTCTATATGCATTCAGTTTCTGACTGTTGAAACCTTTCATGTCACATTATGAATAAGTCTAAAGTGCAATCCATTACCAAAGGTCCTAAAATTAAAAAGTTTATTGCTTTCCCGAAAGTTATTTCATCATTAAACTGTTGCATTTTGGGTGTCATAAGTAAGTTATAAAGAAAACTTATTATTTACTTATAAAGCACAATAAAATACATTAATACTTTTGATTAACTTCTCAAATTACTCTGTTAAGAATAACAGTGCGAAAATACATAATAAAAGGAGGTATACAATGTTTTATAATACTATGAATTTATTTATAAGCAAACTTAAGAATAAATAAATGAGGTTAAATTACTGTTTTCCCCCCATTTGTGTATTCAAAAGAACGCAATTCATGTAACCAACGAAAGAAAGTTATTGAAGATATTCCCGGATTGTCCGTCTAATACGCTAAAGAATTTCTGCCTTTCTAACTCATTGCAGTTTTGTTGATATATCGGTTATTTTATTACATTGATTGTTATATACATGTGTTTAAACATTGAAACAAATATTTATTTTTTTATTAAAATATTAATTACATTTTTGAGAAATAATATATTAATTTAATTATAAAGACATGTATAAATAGAGTATAAGCATAAATAAATAAAGAATAAAAAGAGAAATGTTCAATGAACTATAAAATCGTGAGCAGGGTTTCGTTGCCATTATCTAAAACTATGCATTTTAACAATTCAACTAACTAACTTAAAAGTGACAGTAACCATTTTCTAACGATAAATAGAAAAAAAAACATAAGGTAACTTAATTTATATATTATATATGAAAGTTTCGTAAATTTATTTCAATAAATAAATCCGTTTTCTTACTTGAATGAAATGTATACAAAATTGTTTTGTTTTAAATTATTGAAATAAATATAAAAATTAGAAATGTCTTAAAAGAGAATTTTCTTCTCATAAATGATGCAATTCATAAAGTCTTATTATAATATTCTCAATTAAATTAATTTAATATTTTAAAATCTAACTATAAATTCTAGGCTTTTCATTATTTTGCTTGCTGGTGAGGAGTATATACTTTCGTCAAAAATAATTATCCAGGGCAACTTACTGAAATTCCAAAATACGTTTTTCTTTTATGACAAGTTTATTTCATTTATAACAAATTTATTTTAAAGAAAATATTTTAATCGCAATAAATGATTAATTTTGGTTTGAAACTTTAATATGAAAAGATAAACAATTATATTTGTATTTATTATTCACTTAAAATTAAAATTAGCTAATTATTTACACTTTTGAGTACAAAAAAAGATAATTAAATATATATAATATAGTTTATTTTGAAAAACGAATTTAAAATCTTCATAAGAAAATTTAATATAAAAATTACAAAATTTGCATTTTTTGAAATTTTGTCATTAAGTTTTTTTTTCATAACATAGAATCAATATACCTTGACTAAAGGAGAATGGTTTTGTTATTTTTTACTCTTTTGTATATAAAACTGAAATTTTCATCCACAAATTAAAAAAAAAAACTGTAAAAAAAAACTATAATTTTCAACGAGTTCATTTTTTAAAGTAATTTCAATGACACGAATAATATTTGGACTTCATAATATTTTCGTAAAATATTAAAAAAAATGGCTAATAATATACCTTTCCTTATTTTGAAATCATACTGCATTTTTAAGAAAAAAATCTTGGTATGTATATACATATATATTAATTTGTTTTTAAAAAAATTAGTATATATATATATATATATATATATATATATATATATTAAAAATATCTAAAATTAAAATTGGGTAGTTTATTGTATTGACGGTTTAAAGTAAAATATTTGAAAAAAGTTTCCAACATGAACGATCATTTTAACTACCAGCCTTTCTTGGGATACCATTCACAAAAAATTGTTTAAAATGATTCTTATTCTTATTTATATTACTATCTGTAAGAATGCATTTTGTTCATCTGAAATTATTTCACTGACACATTAGTTCCCAGATCTATTCTAAAGGTATTTAAAAAAAGAGGAAACACACAACCAAGTAAAAATTATAGTAATTATTGTTTCAAAATAGTGACTATATGTATCTAGAGAATCTGTATATAGCATTTGAGTTTATAATATAGTTCTACATGCTTTTAGAATGATTATTTTAAAAAGAATTTTATTTACTTTTTAAACTGTTTAGTGAATTAAAATTTAAAATTATGTAAATGTAAAATAGGTTTATCTATTGATAAATATTTTATACGTGCTAATTTTAGATGCTATCCTTCTAGCTTCTTTTCTATATTTTGAGTAATACCTATATCCTCTAAAGAACAGTTAAACATAACATAGGTTATTTCAAGAGAGTTTACAGTCTTTTTAGTAGAAAAGGATACTCTAAAGTTTTTAACGCCTTCTTTTATGGATCTGTTCCTAACTATGTTACTATAGACTTTGTAAGCTTACTGTTTATCAGTGAATGCAGCTTTAAAATTGAAAATAAGAATGCTGAAATAAATAGAATTGTATAGCGTCTGGAGTTTCTGATTTATTCCTGCAACAGAGGGAACGATGTAGTACCTTTATTTTCATTACAATAATAATATACTGTTTTTTTTCTAATTTAATTGTTTATCCATAATATAAATTAATTGAGTCTTTTTTCTGGAAAATTTTAAATATATAACTGAATTTGTTTTTCTTATTTCCAAAAGCCAGAAAATATATCTCATTAATTTAATACGGTAATAACCCATAATTATTTCCTAATACTTAATTATGTTCATTTTATAATATGCATAAAAGTAATTCGTATTTTAGAAATTGTTTAAGGTTTTAAATGGTAAATTTTAAAATTAGTAATTTTGTATAACTTTTTATAACCATAATTCATTTTTATTTTAAGCGTGTTAAAATTTTGTTTTAGTATGTAATTAAAATACGTAGGAAATGGGCCAGACATGTAATGAGAATGAAAGATGACAAAACAAGTAAAAAAAAATCCTGTTGGCTAGACTAACTGGAATTAGAAAAAAAGGTAGATCTTACTGAAATGGGCTGACCGCCTCCAAATTGATTTTGACAAAATTAGGGTCAAAGACTGGAAAGCTGTAGAGTGCAGGAAGGAATGGCACGGCCTTCTTGAGAAAGCCAGGGTCCACCCAAGACTGTTGAACTATTGATGATGATGCAATTAAAATGTAAATAGAATACTTGTAATTAAGGTTACTATTTATTAGAGGAATTTTTACAATAACTATATAAGGGGAAAAACAATAATAATATAAATAGTATAAAAAAACAACTGAATAATAGCATTTTAATTATTAATATATATAATAAGAAAAATATAAAAAATTATAAAATAATATGGTAAATAATAAAAAATAAAAACAACTGAATAACTGTACATAAGTTTCATAAATATAATTAAAAATATGTAACTGAATTGAAGTTTAATACATTCTTATCTAAAAAACATCACTTAAAATTCTTAAATTATTGCTTACAAGTATTTAAAATTTTTAAAATTATTGGTCTGATTATTTATTTATAAAATAGACTAATTCGTTAACTTTATTTTAATAACTATGCAATTTTTCTGCTAATTATACATGAGACATTACATGAATAAATAATTTATTTATATTAGCCTCAAATTTATTATTAAAAATAAAGTTAATTGTGAAGCAAGTGGCTCCTGCACAATGGAACTAGTGTACATTATTTCGTCATGTTTTGTAACTTCTTGAATAACACATATATCCTACGATGGATAGGCCATGTCTGATCTGTGGTTTGACCTTCTCCTTCACCAAACCTTAAGCCACTGGAATTTTTCTTTTGAGACCAAGTGAAATCATTAGTATATTGGACTCATACGGACTGATCTGAAGATTTCGTGGTGACAATCTTTGTTGCGGCGGACTAAAAAAAATAGAATAAATTTTAATTATGAAACTATTGATAAAGTTCATACGTTTTCTCAGCACATTTGAAAGTGCAAACAGGAATTCCATTAGTTCTATTTCTTACCTGTCTGAGTGAAATCGCATGCTGTGAGACCATAAGAATATAATCAGTCCTAATTTCTAGAAATAGTTTATTTTCTAAAACAATGTTGCATAAACACCAATATAGTTAGCCAACCTAAAAAATGATGTATTAAGAAAAACTCAATTCTTAATTATCTTGTAATCAGCTAAAAATAGTTGTTTATTTTGAAAATGAAATATTAATATATAATAAATATTTTAAAATATATCTTGTATTATATTTATATTAGAGTTTAAGAAAGAAGTCATTTAGACTTTATCAATATATATATAAAAACTTCGTTAGTGCCATTATAATAAATGAGAAAGAAAATATTTTTATAAAATACTCCCAAATATAATGTGAAAATACGAAATCTTAATGAAAGGCATTCGTCATTTTAAGAAATAAGCATCTTGTGTATGGAATCTAGAATTAATAATAATGTATAGTGGACAGTTTTATAAAAATTTTGATTTGGGGTTATGTCATGCTATCATTTTTTCATACTTCAATTTATTTCACTTTTATATGCAAATAACTTTATTGAAAATTTATATTATATCATAAGTATTTTCTACATCTTCGACAAAATATTATGTAACATTAAGTGGTATTTATATATTGCATTCCATTGCTTTTATTCTATTGATTGCATGATTTACTTATTCTAGAATGAATTTTATTACCAATCAAATATTTTAAGTTAACACAAATAAATGAAATATTTTATTTAATTATTGCATATCTTTTTAACTTTGTCTAGTGTTTGGAAATTTCTAACTGAATATATTTTAGAAAACTAAATTCTAATATCTAATTATAAAATAATTAAAAATATTTAAGATTAAATGTTAATTATGAAATATAACTTTCCTTTTAATATATGTTTTCTTTCAAAATTTGCGTGTAATATAAGTTTATGATTATGCAATTGTGGAAGTATGGAATTATTTTGTCTTAAAGTTTACATTTTTAAGCCAAAATTATAATGAAAATTTCACATGATATTATATAAAAAAGTAGAATAAAATTCACGAAGTGAATTATTCCCCTTTTTTCCATAATTAATATTGGAAAAATATTTTATGAAAAAATAAATATATTTTATAATTCCTTTTGTTAATTAAAATTATATTTCATATAATTCATTTTGTTTCAATATCACATTAATCCTCAATCATAATCCACTTTGTGTTTTAGAAATGAATTTCACTTATTTAAATTCTCTTGCAGAATTTATACGTGATCGTTTAAATAAGAATTTGCATGTTAACAGTCATTATGCTCTTATATTACTAGGGACTTGATTTTTCAAAGATTTCTGTAATTATTTGCTGTATTGTGAAATTATAATCGGGTTGAGATTTAAATCAACCATCTTTCGGAATAATAAAAAAGAATCAGGTTTATCTAAAGAAAAATTGTCTTTAAAAATAAATATGTCGCAATATTTACCAGCATTCAAACCAGGAGAACATAAACATCAAAAGTCAAAATTTATTTCTATGGTAATTTTTTTAAATGCTTATACACTTTAATGAAATAAAATGTTCTATGAATAGCTAAATATTTTAATTGGAATTAGTTATTTTATTCCTTGGATCTTGATATCCCTAATTCGATTATTCATTAATTAACTTGAATATATAGGAATCATAACTCATTGAATAACTCATGTAAATAAAATTATACACTAATTAATACACATTTTGTACACACTTGATGAAGGAGAAAAAACATTCTATTTTCAAATATGAAATCGTTAATTATCAAGTTTTATCTTTTTGCATTCCGTTTTCGAAATCTAAGATATTACTGTTTTATACTTTTGGGTGGTTTAAATCTTATGATTTATATTGCAATAAAGTAATTCAGTTCAAAACAGGAAATTTATTTTATTTAAATTTACCAATACAAATAAATTTATTTATACAAACAATTATTTTATTTGTCCACCAAAAGTTTCTATAGGATTAAATTGACAGCAGAAGCGTAAAATAAAATAAAATTTAATCAATCACCGGCTAATGTAAAAAAACTAAAATTTCTTTTAAACTTTTCATTATAGGATTTGGGATTAATTGAAAACTTTATGATTAATTTTAAGTCTTATTTCAATTTTATTTTAAAATTATTTATGCCACAATGTTTAATGACTCATTTAAGTTATATAATATACAGCTTCATAATTATTTTCTTTTCAAGGAAAAATGGTGCGGTAATAAACCTGTTTTTAAAATTATTATCTATGAATTATCGTTAGGAGTACAGAAAAATTCTTTGAAGCAATGCAAATCCCTATTTTTCTACATTCTTACAAAAACGTTTTTGAAAAATAACAATGTTTTCAATTTTTTATTTTTAGAAATATACTGTTCTTACCCTCTTCAGTGAGTTCGTTTTTAATTTTTTTAATGTAATAACAAATTGAATACCACGATGATCATAATTATGCCACTAAAAATATTTTTTTAACAATGAAAACAACATTTAATTCGATTTAAGCTGATCTATGAATGGCACATAATTTCACGATGAGAAACGTTTCCTTAAGAATACTATAAATCATGTATAATATTTATAAGCATTTTTATCCATGTTAAATTCAAGATTACCCTACTACCTTGTCTAAACTGAATCAACAAACACTATATATTTCTAGATCTTTTTATTTTATTTTTATTTTAGTATACAGTATATAAAAAAATATCTACTGTAAATTCTGTTTCTGATTTCCTTTTCTAACTAATTTAGAATTTTAAAGTGTTTTGAAGTATAATCCCTTTTATAATTTAAATCGTAACCTGGTTCATTATTACATTCTTTATCCTTATTGGAAGGTAGTGAGTTCAAATCCTTACTCAAACGAGGTTTAGTCATGTTTGCTAAAGTTCATGTTTCTAAGCAGGGATATCTCCAAAACCATAGTCTAAGTTGCTCAAAGTAAAACATAAACTTAAATTGTAGTTCTATCATTATTGTTCCTAGTTCCATTTAATTTAAAATTGTTGCTCCATCGAAGTTGCTGCTAATAAAATCCTAGTTAGAAGTAGTATTTTACATTCTACCTATTGAAATCTAATCTAAAACTGTAATGAAATCTAAGTTAAGCAAGTAAGGCGATTTAATGCGAAATTTATAAATTCATTGAATAGAATGCAAAAAAGTAAATTAGAAAAATGGCCACACATTTTGCTAGTTTTCAATAAAAGCAATCTCTTACATATTTAAATTTATTTCTTGTTATAATTTGAAAATTGAATTTTAATGTTAAGAATAAAACGTATTGACTTTAAAAATATATAATATCATTATTTCATACCATTATATAACTGATGAGGCTTAAAAATGGTGTTCAAATGAAAAATTTTGTTCTTAAGCGGTGCATTTTTAAAGAGAAGTGTGCGTTACTAGAGATACTGAATTTGAGCTTGAATTTCAGATATATTAATTTTAAAAAAAAAAAAATCTTTCATTATTATTTTATATAATGAATCCAAATATTATATTTTATAACATTTAAACATTAAACTGAATCTGGCAGTTTCTTGCCAGTTTTTGCATTTATTATATTAATAATTATAAATATAATAATGAAATGGACTTACTTAATCCGTTCCTAAATTATTTAGACACTATGCCGAGAAATTATACGGTCCATTTATTGAAGAGATTATATGTCCAACAAACATATGTTAATATTCCAATAACAATCCAATTCTATGCGGATAGATTAAATTGGCGTTGTCAACATGTCAATTTGACAGTTTCAGATAAGTGCCATTGGTATGCAGAATTTAGATGAAGAGCACATTACGTTTATTTGAATAAATAATTTAGTTGGGCCATTCCTCTCATTTTAATTTGTGTATTTTTCATAAAATCATCTGTATGTGTTTGTACTTTATCGCCCACATTATTAGAAAATCATTCATCGTTCTACTAAGGAAATAATCAGGTTATTTATCTAAAATCTCAAACAAAGTAGTCATTAGATGAGATTTTAATGGTCCAACGAAATATTACCTTATTAACTCATTACCTTCCAAGGTTTATGAGAAATCTATAAAATAATTTCTGATGATTCTTTGGAATAAATATAAAATAATTGCTCTAAAATACATATTGTAAGTGTTGAAAGTTAAAATTTAATTAATTTAAAAACTTAAATCAAGTACTTAAGTAAAAACATATTTAGTGAAGGAACTACTATGATATACCCCCCAAATCAGAAATTTGGTGACTTTTTTTTTCTCGCCAACCAAAATACCTGTTTTTGGCGCCTTTTTTTCTCGCCCAGATGGATTCTCGTTGAATACAAATAATTAATATAAAAAAAAACTTAAAAAAAAAATAAAAATAAAAAAATGGTACAAAATACATGAAAATACTAAATTTGGCAACAACAAAAACCTAAAAGCTGAAAAAACCTAAATTACCAACACCAAAATAAGAAACAGCAACCCTAAAAAGTCCGTATGAAGTGCCAGATTTGGCGCGTAATGTTTGGGGAGGGGGTATATCAAAATTGTTCCTTAGTGAAATTTATAAATTAACACTCCGTCGGGCGCGCCTGGAATTTCCCTCCGTCGGGCGCGTTGCATCTGAGAGATGCATATAGCATTTTAGCAATACAAAAATGTTTTACATGATTTTAACAGTGTTCCTTCTTTTTCTTTTTAGTTCCAGAATCTTTCTGGAACTTTTCTTTTTCTTATTTATTTTTTAATGAAATGCAAATTACAGAGTTTAGGGAATACAAAATAATACAATTACAAAACAAAAAACATACAAATACAGAAAATAACAACAGAAAATTTTGTAAAAAAATTAAATATACATTTATTTATTCATCAGAATCATAATCTAATTGAGGCTGCTCTTCAGAGCATTTTTTACACATCATAACGGCATGTTCCAAACAAAAATATTCGTTACATTTTGTGCAAGAATATTGCGTCATTCTGCTTTTCTTGATTCCGTAGCATGTAGAACACCGCTTTCTCTTATTTGGAACGTCAGAAGATTTTACTGCATTTCTATGTTCTGGAGACGGTTTGTAATTTTCCAGCTTCCTCTGTAAATCTCTTGATAAATTAGTTTTTGTGAGGCGTCTAGTGACTTCTTCATTTGTTAGCTGTTTCACTAATCCCCTTAAATACTCTCTTCTGTTTTTTACTAAATTTTGATTGCCTAAAAAAACCACTAGTCCATTTATTGCTGAAATATTCAGCATAGAATAAAATATGACCATTGGCCATCTTCTGGTGTTACGGGCACAATTATATGTCCCACACATTTTATCAAGAGCATCCACTCCAAACTTCGTGTCGTTATAAAAGTAATTATTTCGGGTTTTCTTTCGTCTCCCGTTTCACAATCAATGGAGTCATCCGTATGCATACTCGATGCAAGTAGGACATTTTTTTTATTCTTTGAGATGTATGACACCAAAGTGCAAGTTTCAGAAAAGCCAAAGAGACTTGACTGAACTTCTCGCCCTTTTGTTTTTACAAAGTTAGGAGGTATTTCTTTCTTATTTTTTCTTAGAGTACCTACGTATGAAAGTTTCTTCTCTTTCAATTTTTTTATTAGGTCAATCGATGTGAACCAATTATCAGCTGTAATGTTTCTCCCGCTGTTGAAAATTGGTCTTACTATCCTAAGAACGACATCTGAAGCTGCATTGCTTACATTATATGGACCTTCTGGTTGTTTTCCGGCATATATTTCTAAATTTGACGTATATAACACTTTTGCGTCAACCATGGCAAATATTTTTATTCCATATTTACAGGGCTTTGTCGGTATATACTGACGGAAAGGGCACTTTCCTCTAAAGCCTTCTAACTTTTCGTCAATAGTTACGTTTTGCCCCATGCAATAATTCCTTTTGCAGTTTTCGACAAATATTTCAAAAATCTCCCTTACTGGGGCTAGTTTGTCTAATTTCTTCCTCTCATCTCTTGTTCCTTTGTCATCAAATCTGCAGCATCGAAGCAAAAATTTGAAGCGCTTTATGGACATTACTGTCCTAAACATTTCTACTCCCACTCCTTCTGTGGACCACAATTCTTCTAAAATTTGTCTATTACTTCGTAATAGACCTGCTAAATATAGCAGACCAATGAAAGTTTTAATTTCAATTCTATCTGTGTCTCGCGCGTCTCTTTCTCGACTAAAGTTACCTCTAACTGAACAAATAAACTTATTCGTATTAATGACAATTATGTCGAGTATTTCATCCGTAAAAAAACAGTTCCATGAATCGTAATTAGTTCTTAGATTTTTTGCAGGACCTATTACGCCAGGTAATTTAGTTATAATATTATGTGCCCTTCGTTTAACATTTTTACGACCTATTGATTTTGCCCATCTTGTTGCTTTATCTTTACCGATAAAATTATCACCTTCAGAATCAAAATCATCTTCAGTTTCTGAAACACTACAATCACTTTCAGTGTCTGAAGGAAGCTCACACTTTTCTAATATATCTTCTTCATCCTCAGTTTCGTCTAAGTCTTCTTCATTTAATTCTTCTTCTCCATCACTAAATAAAATTTTCTGTGCGATTTCTAAATCTTGTGGATTATTCAAATCTAAGTATCGCTTCGAACTCATCGTAAGAACAACCGTAGTCGGGCGCGTGCATCTGACGAATGCAGTGTATCGAATAAACTCCAGAAAATGTAATCTTTTCTCCTTTGAACTCAAGGCCAACTGTATTCCTGAGTAGTAGGGGACCGGAAGGGCAGATACTCTGAAGGTCAAGGTCATGAATTCCTATTTTCGGTAGAAAACCAACGATTTTACGAGTCTTGCATCTGAGAGATCACGCGCGCCCGACGGAGTGTTAATATTAATGATTGAATTTGACAATCATTTTGTTATTTTAACTATTTTTAATTGCTTAACACTATTAATATATATGGAAAATTTAAGTTTTATTTTATTTCAAAAAGAAAAGTAAAAATAAATAATAGCTTTTGAAATATGGGGATTTTCATATTATTTTATTCATGATTCAAATACATATTTAGTAATACAATAAGTGATTATTTTAATATTACATATACTTTTAAAAGAAATCCATACTGCATCTTTGAAAAATATTGTGATTTATCTACAAATTTTAAACTCAGAATTCTTGATATTAAAATTTAAGTATGTGAAATATTTTCTATTTAAAATTTAGCTAATTTCCCCAGAATTTATAAATATTTACTTTAATAAAATATTACTTAACTGCTAGGAAAATAATTATATTCAATTTGTTTTGACATAAACTTTTTTTATAAATGAATTTGCATTCAAAGAGAGTAGAGATGCAGTATAATTACATTACTTTAAAATATATTACAGTTCATTATGAATGTAAAAATGTTTTGAATATTTTAGTAGATGACTGATAATTTAAAATTTAGTATAAAATTGTTAATTGTTTAAATTAATGAGATTACTAAACCTTCATTTAATGATTATAATTTACAAGATATAATAACTTTTATTCAGCGTATATAGTTAATTTTCATATATTGTATTTACAAAACTTACAAACATGATATATTATCGTAGAAGTATGGTTTATAATTAAATTAAGTATATAGAAATAATTGTTTGCAAATTGTGCTCTCACGTCACGTAGTTGACTCCCGATAATGGCATTCTTTACTTTTTATCCATTGCCTTTGAAAATTTATGTAATTTGTCCCTACGGAAATTTAATGAGCATAGTTCCTCATTAGCAAGAGGTCAGCTTTGATTAATTTGGAACGTATCTTGTTATCTTTCAAATAAGAAAAGTAATTATCTTTTCCTCCTAAGAATCCTTTGTTTACAATGCTAGATGCATATTCTGAATTTTAAAATATATCTTTTTGATGGACACTTTCACTTCTTTCAATAATTATATATTGCAGAATCAGTTTCTGTTAATGACAAACTATTTTGTTTAACATCAAAAAAAGAAATAACAAGCGTTAACAATATAGTTTGCATATCATCAAAACCTATTTAAATTTCATTAAAATGTTTGTAACAATATAATTTTAAAATTAAATTATAAAAAGTTCATTCAGTTTAAATTATGTTTCAAACAGGAAATATGCATTTATGAGAAACTCTGAAAATATTAAAAGCTACATTGAATTGAAGTCTTGCTTTGAAAATATTCATTTTCTGCATTAAAAGTTTCCAAAAATAATTGTTTTCTATGCTTTTTAAATAATAAGCAGATTTTATCCTGAATGGCAGGTCGTAATTAATGATTCATCATTTCCTTATTCTAGAGCTATTTTTTTTATTTTTAGCAATTCAAATTAACTTAATTTAATATTAAGTAATTAACATTTAATTTTAATTTCTTGAAACATATAATAATATATTGCTTTAATTAAATAATGTACCCTTTACTTTCAGAACAGCAACTTCTAATGGCACTTATTTTTTTTAAAAAAATAAAAAAAAAATAAAGTAAATCTTGTAATCAACTAATAAAGTTTTAATTATATTCCCATAAATTTTGACTATTTTAATCTAAATAATTATCTGAAGAATAATCATTACATTTTAAAATTAACCTTTTAGAATAACTCAAATAACAAAATGCAAAAACTTCTGATATCTTCGTCACATGTTTTCAGTATAGCCTTTCTTTGGAAAATAGTTTTAGCATTTTTGAACATACTAGTCTTTGAAATTATTCTAGAAACATGGATATGTAAGAAATAAGCTTCATAAATTACAGTAAATATTCAGAAATAATTAAAAAAGTTTTAACTTAGATAGAAATGCTCTATTTCAAAAATAACTCCGATTCGATTGCCAATATTTTATTCAAAATATAGTTATTAATTTTTAATAATAAGTTGATAAATTTAATACATGTAAAAATGTTGATTTTATTGATTAGTTACTTCCTTTATATTAACAATATTTATCAACCATAGCTCAGAAAAACATAATTTAATGAAGACACACTAGGAATCTTAAAACATATGTGTATATATATATATATATATATATATATATATATATATATATATATTGTTTTACTTTTAATATGTATAATATGATTATACGTTTTTTAATCAATGGAATTGGAATTATAAAAGCAATCTTTCACTCGGCTATTTGAAATAGGAAGAAAATTCTTTTAAATTTTATCTAATTAAAAGATCGGCTGATAAATTTGTCTCATAGAATGTCTATGATAAATTATTTAAAATAGGTTTCTTAAAATGAATCACCATTTATATTATAAGTAAAGAATGTTACATGTTTCTTTTTAGGACAAATAAACAAAATTAGAGAAAAATTTTACCGTCATCAATGTCAAAATTTTATTACTTTTCTTATTAAATTATTTTTATTCGCATAATTAGTAATTTTTTTGTCTTTCATCGTTAATCTGTTTAGAAGTTTAAAAACAAAAAAAAACATAAACAAAATAAATAAAAAACCATGAAAGGAGAAACTACTTAATAAATGAACGGGAAAAAAACGTTATAATTTTGATTCATATATTATATATATATTTATATAATTATATATACTTTGTCTATTTGGATACTTTATACTTTTTAAGTGCTTTCGATTTGTTTTATTGAAAACGGGTGCATTTTTCGTACAAGATCTTATGTTGTGACAGTAGATTTTATTTTAAAATTCATGTACGTTATGTGTAAAAATCTAATAACATCTACAATTTAAAATAATGTATTATGATATTATGAATGTTTAGAGTATGTTTTTTTTATTGTTATTATATTTTAGTCTGACTTAATCACTTACCTTGGTGAGTTTAAATAAAAATAACTCTTTTGTCAAGACCAAGCAATTCAAACAAGTATGTCTTGTATTTCTAATTTATTCGAATTGTTCATAAATTAAATTTTCTTATTGATTATGTTGTATTAGTTTATGATACAGTTTTATCTTTATTGTATACTTTTCATGTAACTAAAGTAGTCCAATATACTCTACATATTGGACTAACATAACAGTATATTCTTGTAAAAAATATGTATTCAGTACTATGAGGGATTGTTACACTTTGAAATAATATTTTTTGCAAATTTACAAACTTTTTAGCTTTACAAATGTACTTCAGTTTTTACCATTTACGAAATATAAATAGAAATGTTACCTAGATTAACTATTTACTAATTTTTGTTTAAAACGTTATTTTGCACTATGAAATAATATCTTCTGTTTAGATTTGATAAGAGAGAGAGAAAGAAAGAATCGTGGAATATGGAATGTAGAAATATCCTTAGATACTAAGATATTACACATTTTACCTGCTTCCAAACAGTAATATTTTCACAAACTGAAAATTATGGCAAATATATCACACTTTTCTATTTTTTTACAAATTACACAGTAAAATTAAAATAGTAATCTGTTGAAGTATTCATTTCTTTTTTCCTTAGCAATTTGAAAATTTTATAATAGTAAAAGAATGCACATGATTCTGATCATGAAGAAAGGACAGATTCCACACTTGGTGGACTTAACAATTCACTCGGAAATCTTGGAATACTTAAATTTTTAGTGAATTTAAGCCACTGTTAATTATGTCAGAAGTTAGTTACATTCGTCAATATTTTAAAGTGAATTATAACCCATATTTTAAAGTTGTTATAGACTGAAATGTTTACATATTCCACATTATGCAGTCGTTCACATTTCAACTCATCACAAATGTTCGATGATAATTAGACTATGATATTTATTTATATATATATGCACTATTTTTATGTAAGAAGTATAGAATAAAATCTGTATCACCATATTTAGTACATATAATAAAATACTTTATGATGACTTACTTTACAATTTATCTTTATTCAATCATTTGTGAAATGTGTTGTTATATTTCAAATATTCATTGTTTATACACAGTTTTATTAAGGAAATTATCATCAAATTCAGTTTGAAATCTTCAAAGTAGTTATTAGATGAGATTTTCATGGTCCAATGAAACAATGTATTTTAAACTCTTTATTAGCTACGTGGTTTATGAGATCAAATATACCATTAAAAGCAAATGGGGATATTCACTTAAAAGTTATTTATTGCCTATATACTGCCCATAAAAGCTCAAATTGCTTTATCATTTAGTTATTTATTAATATGAGTATTAAATTTTATCATTTTCCTTACTGTGGATTTCTTAACATTTATCTAAATATAAACATGCACATTTTCGCTGAAATGTTTGATAAACTTATATAAATTATTCTATAATTTACTAATACAAAATATAAAGTGGCCTAGAGTGTTTTCAAAATTTTTTTATCAATGTTTCATAAAAATATATTGTTGGTATTGAATACTGAAATGTATTTAATGTGAAAATTTAATTTATTTTAAGTAATTGAAAAATGAAATAAAAATATAATTTTGAAACTATATATCAGAGTAGATAATATGGCTATGAATTTCTTTTCTTTGATAATAATGTTATAAAAATATTTAAAAACAATCATGTTTTCTGATAAAAATTTTTACAGAAAAAATCAAAACTTTAAAATGCTTTTTCCAATTTTTTAACTGTATTTCATCCTGATTAAATGAAATATACTCATAATACTTGATTATACTAAAAATAAAATGAAGTATCGGCATTATTTAAAACATTAAAATCCATATTAATATTAAAATAGCTATGGAAATATGTCATTCTTATTTTATAAGCAATGTCTTACTCGAGAATTAATATTATATTATAGAGAATTAATATATTATTTTAGAAACTAACTATACCATGAAATATTTCGGGAATGAATTCTTGTTATATATTTTTTAATTTAAGGATGCTGCAAATAATGTAGATTAATGCAACTTAAAGATTTACTTGCATAATTAGTAAAATATTTATTATGCGTATAAGAATATTTCATGCATCATAAAAAGTGACAGATTCTTCTGAATCAAAGGTGAATTTGTTAATTGGTATAATTAATGAGAGCTTGTTACCATTGATTAAAATTTTGAATTTTTTTACTCTATTATTCCTTAATTATGATTTCTGTTCAGCTTATTGATATCATATCTTCTTTAAAAATCCTCATTTGGTTTTTATTGTATTTATTATCTCTCATCACATTAAACAAAAGTAGCAAACATTCTAATTATTTTCATTTCATACACACGCATACACACACACACACAGATATATATATATATATATATATGAAAAATTTTTTAGATAATAGGATTTATAACTCTGTATAAGTGAATCCTTCGTCACAAAACTTATTTCAAATTATGCAAACTTGAATGCAATAACCTTTCTTATGATCATTTCAAAATTCTTCTCGTATAATGCATTTATCATTTGAACATTTGACAGGTATTAAATATAATCAATCTTAAATTCAGTAAAGGAATAAATACCCTATGAATAGTTTCTCTAAACTTTGATTATGAATGACCTTCCTATCGATTATTATATTATATTTCGCTTATTCATCAATCATTTTTAAAATCAATGTTAAATACAAATATATTGTGAGTACTTTTAAAACTGTGTATTAAAAACAATAGTTACTTATCTTTATTCTAAAAATACATACTTATTGAGCTATATCATTTTTTCCAGTGTAATTCAACGGAAAAAAAACTAGCCAATCCGAGCTTTAATAAGAAAAAAAAAAATCATATTAACCACATAACTTATTGCATTGCAACATTTTACTTGCCTTTTTTGTTAATTAGAAATTGCTTTTTCAAATAAAATTTCCTCTGATTTGTTAAGAATGAAATGCTTTATTAAATTGGATACTTAAAACATCATGGTTATTTTATGAAAAAGCTAAAATAATTTTACAAACAGAATAAGAAAAATCATCTTATCAAACTGATTAAATATAAAAATTTTACTTTCTTAAATTTGATTTATACATTTATTGTAATAATTATTTTTCTTTCTTTCTTTCTAAATTAATGCTCAATACGATTTTATCATTTATTTTTGAATATTTTATTGTTAACATAAAATTTACTTTTTTATTTTTCATTTTTTCAGTTATGAAAAAATATTAATATTAAATATCTTTCAAATTAAGAAATACACAATAAAAATACCAGTACCTTTTTCTTTGAAAGAAATAAACAAAAACGAAATTAAAATTTGTGTTTTTAAACCATAATTTTAAAAACACAATTAAAAATGTACAAAAAGCTTTTATTGAATTTGTTTTTTTTTAATTTAAATAAAATTATAATTAAACTATCTAACATCTTAGAAATTTTATTTAAATAATAATGTTTTATTAATTGTATATAAAGTTAAACAAAATTAATATAATTAAATAATAATAAAATTAATATAGTTAAAATGTATGAAAATATTTCTTTACATATCCTTTTAGGTTTTATGTCATTTTTTATGTCTTTTTCCTCAAAAAAATCCGTCTAGTTTATTTTTTAGTACAATTTTGTTTAAAATAATTAATTTTAGTAATAATAATTTTTTTTGAACATTTTCCTATGTACATAAGAACATAATAAATCTAAATAATATTTTGCAATCTTGATTTTAAAAGCAATCGTTGCTCTACATGTTGCAATGGGTATTACGTTTTTGTTTTCTAAATGAATATATTAAAGAGTTAAATACAAATGTAAATGTTGAAAAGATTTTTTAGTTCCTTTCCTTAATTCATTTGAATATGGTCTAGACTATGAAAATCTCCTGGGTGTTGGAGATGTGCTGGGTATCCAAAATGCTTTATTGGTTACTATGCTTTTATTGCTCACCATCAAATCCATCTCCCTAGTTTTTAAAAATGATCCCATTTCTGAGAAGATCAGGATTACAGCTCTTGTAAACGTGTTATATCAAAGAATGTCACAAATTATCACATTCCTATAATTACAAAAATATATTGTGGTTGCATACTGACTAATGGAGTTATAATCGCTTCTAAATATAACTTTAATAATTTCACAATTTTAATAATTATATTTATGTTACATAATTTTTTTATCATACATATATTCAATTGCTATAGATAGATAAAAATTGGAAATCGTCACTAAAAACAAATTACTTCGAAATTCGAAGTTTTTGGCATAATGTAAAGCAACTAATATTATTTGGTTACAATTACCCATATTAATGGATTAACCATAAAAATGCTGAAGGAGCTAAATACTCTATTTTACTTTTTGAATAATATTTTTAAGTTGGGAAATATTTCATAATCAATGATAGTAGTATGGGATATGCCTGGCAAAGCAGTTGCATGACTGCACTACAAGGATCTATAGCTGCAAGTCACTTTATCAGCAAACAATGTCTTTCAAAAGCCACAAACTAGTACTATTTTTTACAGCATTTCTTGTATCTAATACACCAATTATTTTATCTATTTCACTGACAATTCTTATGTGATTGTGAGCTATAAATTCTTCTACTAACATGATTGAATTTATCTAACCTTATTTTATAGTGTTATTTTGCTTTATCTAAAATTATTATTTATCAACCAATGAAAAAAGGAATTGGTATATTTAAAATCAATTCTCTACACATCATTAAACGCATTATGTGAACATAAAAATATAACTTCCATTTTACTTTTAGACAATGTGTTAATTTTAGAGGCTCGTTGCTCCTTTTTATCATGAAATGTATTTTTACGATGAATATGCAGCAGGTAATTTGTTATGCAGTTCGTTGCTTTAAGTTCATAACCTACAACTTTCCATGAGTTTAAAACAATAATTTTTTATTTGTTCGACTTCTAATCCTTTTTATGCGACAACAGAAAACATATATAAAACATATACAACTTAGGCAACGACTTTTTTTTAAAATGGAACCTTTTAATAAGAATATTTTAATTTCTCAATTGAGAATTTATTTTCTTTATAATGAATATAACTAAGTACAAATTATTTCTGTTTAGGGGAAAGAGTTATTGAAAGAATTATGCTTAGAAATGTTTAAAAATATATAACATTAAAATCTGATGTAATGACTATAAAAACTGATATAACTATAAAATTTGAAGTCCAACAAATTCTTATAAATTTTTCTCACAAATATGTAAGCTTTTGAAATTGTTTTCCACAAACCATTTTCGAATTGGAATGTTGAGAGTCCTTGTGTTACAGCATTTCCAATCTGTTTACTGAAAATGCTTTGTACTAAAATTAATTTTTAATTATTTATTTTACACCAGTTAATGCATCCCAATCTAAATTCCATTGAATATTTCATGATTTCAATAACTAAAAATTTTTATTTGTAAATAATTATGGCTCCCCACAAGGCCATGTGTGAAACAATGCAGCAATATGTTATTTTATAATCAAAACTAATTATTCAATCAATATTAAATAAGAATCCAATTAAATAAGAATCCATTAGTATAATTTATTGTAAAGCTTTGAAAACTTTACAATAAATATTAAAAGCATATTTTTTAAATAAAATTAATATAATTGGGATGAAAGTATGACTATATTTCATTGTTTAAAAATAAAAATTCCTCAGTTTTTGTACTCGACAGATTAAATGTGATCAGACATTAAATAATATATCACATATATACTAAAAATAACAATTCCAGAAATGTTGACAAATTTTTCGGAGTGGTTAATTAATATGGGTGTATCACACATATGTACTAAATATCTTCTTCAAACTGGTTTTTGGTTTGTTTTGTTTTTTTTTAAACACTATGCACATAAGCAATTTATTCAAGCTTGTCATAACATGCAATAAAATAAGCTATTACACACAAAAATAATGCCCTCTAAACTTATTATTTACAGTGGATTATAAATTATTGACAATTTTTCCCGACCGAATATCGTTATACTACCTAAAAATTGTTATATTGAAAGTGAGAAACTAACTATTTAATTACGAATTCACTTAATGTTTATTATTAATTACTCAAATATTTTCTAAAATGTAAAAAAAAAAATTATAATTAGAAAAATTCAAAAAATGTATACAGGCATATCAGTGCACACAAACACCCATCCTTGGAAATTGATTAATAAATAATTTATTTCTACCATTAATTGCTTCTCAATTTCTAATCATCAAGTGAAAAGAATCGAAATTCATTAAAGTTCTTTTAATACCAGTAGAAGAATTTTGTACAAGAGAATATTTTTATAAGTCAGTTAGAGGGTCTCTGGTTCCATAGGAGAACTTATCCGTCTCTATTAGTCACAAGCTATGACAAACTTTATCGGGAAAAGAGATTTATATCCAAATTTTGCTGACAATCCGTAATATTTTGTTTTATTGTTCAACGCTAATTGCGATAAAGTTTTATTCAGAAAGTAAAAATATAAATTTGAATCTCTATGTTTTTCTAATTTATTATTTAGGCATTTCATGATGAAATGGTGATTCTTTGTCATTTAGTAGGGGAATCTTATAATAATTACACATAATTTCATTTCACTTAAATTTTCTTTGAGTATACATCTATTGAGTCATTTAAAATATTTGATTAAATTACTAATAATTTTAAAATATACTCTTGCATTTAGAAAGAAAAACAGCAGCTTTTTGATAAGTTCTCTTATACTTCAGATTGTTAACATAATTAAGCCACATTTTACGATTCCAAGTGTATCTTCATCTAATTACATTTTTATGCAAAATTCCAATATGATTAAAAAATGTAATTTTTTTTAATAATATTAGAAATATTATTAAAAAAGGATATAAATAATAAATAAAAATCAACATTTTAAGATACATTAACTTTAGCAGCTTATTATAGAACTTTATAAATGTATTTTGAATAAATTAGTAATTGCATTGAAAATATTTTCTAAATCGAAAATAATTACCTAAAACTAAACTTTCCTTATTATTTCTGCATATTTATTGTAATTTGTCGAACTTATTTCCTACATTTACATGTTTTTAGAGTAATTTCAAATATAGATATGTTTACAAATGCCTAAACTTGTTTTGTTACTAAATAGGAAAATAAAGTCAAATAACTCCTGAATGTTACTGCAGCAGACATTACTGTCAGCACAGAGGGAATATTATGTTACTGAGGCATCCAATTTTACTGAAAACAATGGGCACAATAAATGGGACTAAAGGGAAAATGAATATGACACAAAATATTTGTGGCATTAATAAAGTTTAAAATGATGTGGCGGATTGCCTTATTTGTTGCCGATGAAAGTCGTATTCATAATGAGGACACGATCTGATTTCTAACTTTATCTATCAAGAAAAAAGACAATGACATGGTTGCTGTAATATTTTGAAATGTAGTTTGTGCTTCTTTATTCTATTTGGCAGCAAAACAATCATTTAAAATTAATGCAAATATTTATAACAGGTTTTTTTTTGTAAAAATATTTTCGCTTCATCTATTAAAACCCCATATCTAAAATTTAGTATATAAGGAAGCACTTCTCCCCAACAAGTAATTACACAAATTTCAAACAGAATTTATAAGTATATAATTTCTAGTTAAATTAGTTTGTTATATTATAATTTATTTTGTTATTTAATTTAATTTAATAATTGTTTTATAACTATTTATAAAATTTAATTCATCTAAATAATTTTATTACTGATAATTTTCAAAATTTGAATGCCTTGTTAGATTGGTGGGATGCTTTCTGGAGTCCGAAAGGCACCAGGTTTGATACTCTAACCATTCTTAAAAGGCTCTACTATCATGGTTACGTTTTTATCTATATGAAAAGGATTTGGTGAAAAGGTTCTTTATCAGATGTGATATGGAGAGAAGAATGCACCCAGATGTCCACTGCGCTTTGTGTGATGCCTCAAATGAAAATAAGAATGTTAGTTAAGTTTTCATTTCTTCAATTTACAAAAACCAATGTTTGAAAAACATCTCAATATAGCCTAACTAAATTTAAATACTTTATTAAGTCAAATAGTTCAGGTAGGGTAAGAAATATTATTCATTATTTACAAGTAAAAGTTTCTCAGTTTCTCAGGTAAAATGATCAAACCAATAACACTCACACCTAGAAGCGTTATAAACATTGCAAATTCCATAAATTTCAATCCCATTCCTTTGTTGTGCAGTTAAATACTGTCAATAAGGCCTGGCTTGTCCCACCAAGGGCCTCACTTTCAGCGGGGGTTCTAAACTTTTCCCAACCTGCTAAAAATGTTACTCCAACGAGGCTAGTCCTCAACATATTCTTGTTTGCCTCGATTTTACCATGGAAGAGTTTCTTGAGAGACCTCTCCTATTCCTCGATTTTTTGAGGGTATATGAACTTATGGATCTGGTGTAGCTCCGCTACCCCAGATGGGATTGGAAACAACAACAATAGATGTAGCCATGTCAAGAATTGATATCGTTATTTAATTTTGGTACAATATTATGAGTTATTTTGCTGTTTTTGAAGTTTCAGTTTGCAGAAATAATAATGAATTGACAGTGTTTTTTATTTAATTGAGGAACAACAAAGGAAAAAAGCTTCATTTAGAATAAATATGAAACATTTTGTTTAGTTTGTTACATTTTTAGTTTATTAGCGGTAGTTTTTAATGCTGTTTAAATGTGAAATATAAAATTTAATATTTTCTATTATCAAACGAATTTTTCATGCCCTAAAATTTTGAAATAAATTAACTATTTTATTGATTTTAAATTTTTTATATATTTTATGGGAAGCATCAGAGAAGCAAGCTTGACATTTAAACGTTGAATAAAAATAATTAAATACATTTAATTAAGAATTTCTGACACTGTAAAAAATTTAAATTCAATGTTTATAATTTTATGCATTTTTGTGCTTACAGTAGCCACAATGCATAGTGGATTTCAAAACACATCAGATATTTTTGGCAATATTTGCAAGTAAATTATCTTATGCAACGTAGCACTTTCTTCCTTTTCACAGTTTAACAATGTATAGTAATATATTGTTTCTTACCTTTAAGAAAAAAACAATATGTTACTATTCATCGTAAACGTTTATTGTTAAGAAATTATGGTTTACATTATTTTTTAAATAATATATAATTTAATATGTTAATTTTCCGTAATGAGTATAAGTTGCAGCTACGTTCTGCTTACGTTTGGCGACATTATAATTCACGTCGCTTAACAAAAATGGTTGATGAATTTAAAATGGTGAAACCTGAAACAAGAAAACTAATATATATCAAAGATTATTTACTTGAAATGAAAAAAATAAAAGTAGCTTTCATTTAGTAATAACTTTTGAAAACAACACTTAAAATTTCAAATAAATATACTACTTTTTAATATTATAATCAATCTCGGGAAATATATGTTAAAACACGAAAAGCCAAAAAATAGTTTTATTTTAAAAATATCAAATGGTTAATTTATAAAAAAGACTAAAATATTAAATATATTCTTTCCTGCATAAAATGATTAAAACTGTCTCGAGATGTACATCCCAAAATTTAATCCAAAGCTTAATATCTGGATTTTAAAATCAATTATAATATTTATAGATTAAATTTCAGTACATAGTTAATAAACACAGAATAATGATAAGAAACTAAATCAATAAAATAATTTATTTCATGTTGTATATTTGCCAAAAAAAATCACCAATTTTAGCAATCATCCAGAATTTGGAAGATTAACAATTAATATTTTATATAAATATGTTGCTAATAAGCATACTACTGCTGCATTCGCTTGGCTAATTTTTAAAGTTAACTTAGAACGAATAGACAATTTTGCAATAATCATTGGAAATATATTTCCCCGCTATTGTTTTTACAATGAAATACACCTGCAGAAGATATAACATGAATTATAAATTTAATTCTGTTATACTCAACATTAAAAAATGAGAATCACTTCTAAATATCACACATTTTTTCCGTTAATCTGCTTAAAAAATATCAATGAAATATAATTTCACCTTGAAAGAAATCAAGTGTTATTTGTGATTTAATAACAGAATATATTTTCTAAATTTTAAAGACCACTTCAATTAATTCATTTTTTTTTCAACAAAACATTTTTGATACATAAAAATAAGTTTAGTTAAATATAATTTGGACTTTTGAAACCGGATTTCTGCTTTTATAATTTTAAATAATAACACCTTTCTAAATTATGTAAATGATTATTTATTTTAAACTTATGATG
>JAPDSC010107188.1:144194-157542 GCA_026290005.1 Latrodectus geometricus
TATATATATATTAGATTTATTTGACATAACAATAAAAATAGAGAATTTGTTTTCATTTGATCTGTTACCAGGCTGTTTAGCTCTGGATATTTAATCAAACTCATAATGTATTATCAGTATAAATAAAGACAATAATGTCGTGAATTTGGTATTCGTAAACGTAAGTAATAAATGAGTAAGCTGTAGTAATTTCACCCACTTTCATGATACATTTGAAAAATTGGAAAAAACTTTGTGATTCTTTCAGTTATTCCATTATTTTATAATCTCAAAAAAATTGTATTATTATATGTTTAAAAAGATGAACAAAACTGAAACGGGAATGTAAATAAATAATTTATTGCATTAAGCTCTCACTTCTACATTTCATCTATTTTCGCGTCAGAGGGATAGTTATAGTTGATTTCTAAAAAAATCACACATTATCATACAGTATTGTAAACGTTTTCTTAAGGATTTTAAACACCAATAAAGGAAATATTTTCCAATGAAGCTACTCATATAAAGCAAATATTACCTTTTACAGGTGCTAATAAATGAATAATCTTACAATTCAAGACATAGGCCATTTAGCATTGAACTCAAAAATCAGTTAATTATTAACATTTTTATTATCAAAATTGGACATGTTTCTATAAGACTGCAATCAATTGATATGGGTATTTAAAATAACATTTCAAACACTATATCATATTTCAATGACAAAAAAACACGGAAAATATATTTAAAGCAGTACAATTATTTGAGTCTATAGTTAAGTTTTGAATCAATCATTCTGTTTAATGGTAGACTACATACATATTGCTAATTTAAAGTGTATATATATATATATATAAACTTGTTAATATTTAATTCTCAGCATATTTTTTAATATAAATATTAAACAAAAAGAGGTTTACTCTTTTATAACATCTTCTTTTTCTGAAGTATTCATTCATTAGTAATACACTATGTTAATAAAATTACAAATACTTTCACAGTTTATATAAAGCACATAATAAACGCAAATATCTTCATTTGTTAAAAATGATACTAACCCAGCAATACTAATAAAATAAAGTGATTTGCACAAGAATTATATACTGAAAAAACAATAAAAATTTATGTGGTAAATATTATATTATCACATTATTATTTCATGTCTATATCTTATTTATTATTGGTAGTTATATTATTTAAATTAATTATATTTATAAATAATTAATTAAATTTTAAAATAAAGCAATTCATTACATTATGAAATTAATAATACTTTTGTTGTCATATTTAAAATTTTGTGGAAGATGAAAATTTGATATATAGAACAATAAACGAATTCCTATGTACTTTATATAATGTTAAAAGCTATATTATTAGCATTCAAATAAAAATATATTTCTATTTGGATATATATATACATATATGTGAAAGAAATTTAGGCAATGATTTTAGAAACACTTTTAATAATATTTGAAAGAAATTCTAATAATTTGGAAATTTTTCGGAGTTATTAAAATTATTAGTATTCAGTATTATTATTCCAATTATTATGAGACTGACGCTCTGATTACTACGCGATTGTAGAGTTATTACACTTATAAATTCTAATAATCGGAATAATAACAATGAGATAAGAAGTATCCTTATTATCTCATAGTTATTATACTGTACTTGCATAATGCCTGTGGCCAAGGTTTTAAAGATAGTAAAATTCACTAAAGAAATTTCCTAGAATAAAAGAAATATCTATTAATTTCATGAGTGATAATTATATTCTTATAATGAATTTCAATAATAAATAAATTTCTTTGATAGTTAATTGCATTAATTAAAATTAAAAAATATTTCTGATATAATATGTTTTAAAACAGATCATTGCGTAAAACAATTGGAATAAATTGTTGTGAATAATTTCCCGACATTTTAAAAAAAGTAGTTCATTTTCTATTTACTAATGAATCATATTAAATATTCTTAAATGTCTTAGATTTGTTTCTGAAAATATTCAATTTTTTTCTCGAATTGATGTATTAAATTAAATAATTAAATTAAACATTTTTTTACTTAAAAATATAAAAAATCAAGACGAATAAATTAGTATTGCAGGTACATACGCAGCGCTAAAAGTATGCTCTTAAATAGTAATTTAAACTTAGGAAGCGATAGAATAAATTAATGCACTTTTAGTACATCACTTTATAATTTAAAGCAAAACAGTTAAAAATGATTAGGATTTACCAGTTGTTCTTATTTCAAGTAAGGCATACAACTATATTATTTTTAAATGAAAGTGTTAACACAAAGTAAAAAATATTTTTTTACGAGTTATCTAGTATTATCTATTAATATCTAATTTACACAAATAACTAATTCAATAACTTTATGAAAAATTAATAAATATTCGAAAATTTTCAAGTATTTTAATATATTTGAAGTTTAGATTTCATTTCTTTGCGTTAACATAAAAAATAATCTATAATACATTTATTTTTAATAATGAAATAAATTCTGGTTTCTTCTCAGATTTATAAATGAATTTTAATTAGTTATTTGTCAATTGATTTTTATACATTGAAGAGAAAATTGTATAATTTAAATTAGAGTATAATATTAATGACAAAAGGAATTCAGTTATCCTTCATACATTAAAAAATGTATTTTGATTAACATCTTGTAAAAAAATTAGTTAAACATTGTAAATAATAGTGCATAATTTACATTAACTTATATATATTTGACAGTGAGATAAATTTGTTTTTTTTATAGTTAATAATAAATGAGAATAATATTCTATTATTGATAATTGTTGACGATCATACTTTTTTATTAACATACCTATTATGTTTGGCAATAAGATGGTTAACATTTTCCTTCTTGCAATTATTTATGACTTTTCAATGATATTTTATAAATATTATATTTTAAAAATATTATTTACTGATTGTTAATGACAATAAATGATATGCTTTCACTTTCAGTACTAAATTCAGTAAAACAATTAAATTTCAATATTCTACAGATAATTTTCAAATTTGTTTCTATCATATTTAAGGTACACATTATTTTGAGATTTAAGGACCATTTAAGAATATATTAATTATATTGTGCTTTTGACGCTTACAAAAGTATCATTTTAAGGAACAATTTATTAAACTAAGATTATCAACAAAAATTTATATACAATGGGTTTTCGATAAATTTTTAAGTTTAGTAATTTTGAGAGCAATTTTATTTTAAAACATTCTGAAGATCATAAAATCTATGATAATTATAAACCTTAAAAATCAAAATTTTAAAATTTATTTAAATTAGTAAAAGTTTAGATGGAATTTATTTGCATAATTAAAAATGATTTAAGTTTATTTAAGTTTTATGTAATCTAATTTGACCAAAATAATAATGTAACGTCAAACTGAAAAAAGGCAAATATAATTATTTAAAAAAACACTTAATTATTTTGTTCAAATTTAAAAGTTCAGTTGATTATTTTATTTGACAGAAACATTTTACTGATTTCTAATTACCATTTTGAATCCATATGTAATATTATAATATAGTTAAAGCACTCTAATTTCAAGGCTTGAATAAATTTATCTAAAGGAAATATCTAAAAGATAATCTGCCTTGAAATTTTCCGAAAACACTTAACAGTTTATGATAAAGCACTTAATATAAAATTTTGAAATATAAATATGCATAGCGATACAAATCTTTTTTTGTATTGCTTATTATTATATTTTTAATACATTTATCTTCCAAAATATATAATCGAACTGAATTCAGAATTCGCTTCACTCTGTATATATAATTATTTTATGATAAACATATAATGCCAAGATCCTATGCAAATTATTATTTCATTTGATATATCTAGAAAAGATGATACAAAATGAAGCACTCCCATGAATATATCTAATATTTAAAATTGAAACTATTTGAATAGGTGCAAAAGTTCTTATACTTGACATGTAAAACTGGTCAAGTATTAAATACAACTATATACATTTTCATTGTGCTTTTAACATTGTATATTAGTCATACATGATATGAGATGTTTCTAGTAAAATTCTATCTAAAGATATGTATGAACTAGTCTGCTAACACATCCTACTCTAAGTATCTAATACTGTTTTGTATGAAGCTCCCATCAACTTTCTTTAAATAGTGCATTACGATTCCAAACCTTAGCTTTTTATAATTAAATGTTTTTCCTAATAGTAGCACCAAAAATATTTTCACCTGAGATTTGGCAGATATTTGAAATAGATTCAAAACTTAAGACTGCTTTCTAGAGCAAAATTATTTTTTTTATTATTTTAAATGAATTTAAAATAAACAATTATGTTATTTTTATTATTATATTAATTAAAAGAGAATATTTTAGATTTTAACTGTGGTATAGTTCCTATTCTAATTTTCATGAATTTTTGTATTCAAGCAATTGTAATTCGGATTCGATTATTTTAGGGCAGTGTATAAAATCACAGTGTCATTTGTATTCTCTTTTAGCAACAACTGTTTCATTTTTCTCAAATTCAAGTTACTTATGGCACTATTTATTTACTATACTTTTAATTGTATTATACGAACATAATTTTGAAACTGTAGCTAGGACGAATTAAAATAGGTAATGCCTATTTATGTAACCGTAAATAACAGCTATTTTCATAGCAATAAATATAGTCTAACATTTAGTTATAATATAAATAATAAGAAATTTAAAATTATTAATTAGTCTAGCAAAGTTAGTTACTATGTGCTACTATTAGCAATGTTAATATATATTTTATTTACCGGATGTAAAAGGCCTAAAAGTAATAATATTTGTTTATATGTATAGCCTATAAATAACTTTATGTATAATTACATCAAATTATAATTTTCAGATAATTTTTATAAGGAGAAAAATATTTAATTTCTTTCAAAACGTCAACAGAAATTCATTTTATTTCATACCCCCCCCCCAAAAAAAAAGTGTAAAGACATCAACTATTTTTTAATAGGACACAATGAAATTTGTTAGTATTAAATTTGATTTAAAGTAAAAATATTTACTGATTTATTACAACATAAAATATTTAATAATATGTTTGAATAAATAGCTTGTCGAAATAGTCTTTCAAAAAACATTTAAAATAATAAACATTTCTTAAAAAGATATTCAAAAAATTTTAAATACTAAAAATTACTCCTGTAATTTTATCGTTTACACAAATGGTGGAGAAATAGCAATCATTTTTACTGACAATTCTCTGTAATATTTAAATTTTGCATTAACGATCCCATATCAATTTAATATAAAATGTTTTGACTTTGAATAATATTGGGCTTTAGTAGCAAACTTTGGCAAATATTTTATAAAAAAAACCAAATAAAATTGCTTTTTAAAACCTTGTCTGAGTTTTAAAAAGTTTAAAATGAATAGAAAATATTATATCTTTTCTGTAAAACTTTTCATTATCGCCTAGGAAGTGCAACATCAAGCTACTAGATGTGGGGCTGAAAACAAGCATATGCAAGTGGACAGCACAGTAAATAATGTGAAGACAATCAAGCAGACTCGGTCCACCACCATGGCGGCGTACTTCCACTCTGCTATGATGTCATTAACTCTATCTTCTCTTCTCATTCGGCCCGTAATGTAGCGTAGTTCTCTGAGGATGGCAGTTAGTTCTCTTTGGGTTGGACAACAGCCTCGGACAGTGGCTGGCTGCTCTTCAGAAACTGCGTATTCGTCATCGATGTCCATAACATTGGCAAGCAGACTCCTGGAAGAACGTTGTCGCAATTCCAGTTCCCTCTTGGAGCCAAAGAATGCTTTCCTCTGCAACTTAGGGGGTGGTCGCTGCATCCTCAACAACCAAGGCAACCAAATGAGGAACAAAGACCGAATCTACGTTAAAATTTTAACGTAAATTAATGCAATAAAGCCATAAACTTTATATTAAAAAGAGACATTATAAAAACATAAACATTTTTAATCCTCAACTTCAGGAAATTAGAAAAGAAATTTGTAACTCTGTTGGGAATATAAAACTTTCAAATCAACGTCAAAAACTTCTTGAGCGTTTTGAACTAAAATTTTGAAATTTACTTAAAACTACATAATGAATCTCTTAAATTTCATATCATTAATTCTTACATACCGATAAATTTTTACTATCAATTTTAAATATTGTTTTTAAATCGTACTTTTATACAATAAGATTATAAAAAACAAATTAAAATACTTTTAATGTAGTTAGATGTTGCTTTGATATGAACCTGATAAAAACATTATTTAATTCTGTTTTTAGTGTGTTAATCACAAATCTGATACATTATTAATGAAAGCAAAACTTTCTCGTCAAAAATTTAAAATCAATTTTTAAACAAATTTTATTAGTAAATTATCTCAAGTTTATATCCACTTCACATAAGACTATAATTTTTACTTATTATTACTAAATCTAATATTTTCTTTGCTTAGAAGTAAAATTAATTTTCTTTTAGTTAATTAACTATTTATTCCGATGTATCTCTTTATAACACTACTAAAATGTTTGTGAATGTATATATTTGTTTTCAAGTATGAAAATTAAACATTTATACGTATATACAACATTTATACGTATTATTAAAATTTAAACATTTATACGTATATTATTTTCTTTCAAAGGGCATTCTATTCATTAAAACAAATATATTAAATAAACATTTACAAATCAATAAATAAAGAAAATTTATTTATTTCTTATTTAAAATGTGTACCCAATCTGGCATCTCGTGGGTGTCACAACTTCTGTGATGGTAGTTGAGAACCACAACAGTCATAACAACTGAGAAAGCGACCATGATCATTATACAAGCAAAATATGTACCTAAAATTTTAAAAATAACGTGTTATTTGCTTTAATTATTATACTATATGCTTTAACTAGTATATTATTACCAATGGAAATAGATATTAAAAATGTGAATAAATGTTGTAATTTTTTTCATTAGTTACTAATATTAATAAAAAAAAATTATATGAACACATTTCATTCATATTTAAAATAAATGCTTTTTTGTAATGAATGTTGGACGCTTCATTGTATAACTATTTCTGGAATAATTAAAAAATTTGATATCTAATTTATTGTAGTAAATTGTTATGAAATATTATTTTAATTTTATAAGTTAGAAGGCACTACAAAGTGAATTTTATCTTTTCTTTCACATGTTCTCTAAATGTATTCAGAAAGGTACTTAATTGTTTTCTTAAATAACAGAATAGCAAACATTGATTACTATTAATTGATTTTTAATAACTAATTATTCAAGTGCTGGAAGAGAAATAGTCAGAAATGTTGTGGAGTTTCTTAGAAACATTTTAGAAATATAACTATATTACACAATCTACTCCATCAATATTTTGAATTGTATTTTCTCACATTCAATAATTAAAACTCTAAATAGAATTAATATACATTTGCCAAAATTTTATTTATTTTAATTTTTATTATTGGTACCTTATATCCTAAAGGTGCATTTCAATTGTTATTCAAAAGGTAATATTTATATTTTATAAAATAACTCTAAACTTGGAAATTTATAGAGATATTAGTGTTTGTGACTTTTGTTTAGTATCACCAAGAATTTTATTATTTGGATGTTTAAATAATACAATGTTTCTAAAAGTGATAAAAATATGAAATGGAGAAAGGGATTTAAAGCAAATCATTTTACAAACAGTATTAATATTAAGTACTTCACTATCAAATATTTAATTTAATGTCAAATTTTTTAGGCCATTTAATGTACTTATTTTTTTAGTTACATTTTATTACAAATATTAAAAAATAATTTTGTCTGTAAGTACTAAAATAATTTCTTTTGAACTTTATTAATCTCTAAGGTCGTGTTGAATCCTTGAAACGTTTGTCATAAAAAATTAAAATTGAATTCAAAAACATAATAGCAATTCCAGTTTTAATTATGAATTTCAGCATTATTTAGTGTACAATTGACAGCTTTAAGTTTTCATTCCATGCTTTATTAATGTTTCGAACATATAATACTTTAAAATTAAATAACATTTTGACCTTTTATAATTAAAGTAAAGATATATTTTAACAGTGTTAGTTATTTTACCCCATATCTTTCAGTCATGAAATATTGTTTAAAGATTTCAAATATTAAAATTGTTCAAAAAATAAAAGTTATTGATCTTATGTTTTGAGTTATTTGTATATAAGAGCTATTTATTATTCGAAAATTTTAAACTTGTAACATTAATAAAACTTGTTCATTTAAAAAGTGGGATGTAAATTAATATGGACTTTATTTTATGTATATGAACTTTATTTACAATATATTTTATTAATATGGACTTGCTTATAATACATGATAAAACAAATTTAGAATTTTTATTTTATTTTTTTTTAAAACTTTGGTTACTTTATTTTATAAATAATAAAAATTTTAAATTAAAATTCCAATTAATTTAATATTTCAATCCTTAATCAGCATTTTAATTTACGTATACATTTTTTATCAAATGAATTGATAGGACTTTTTTTTAAAAAAAGTGTAGGTATAATAATGATCTGACAGAATTTAAATTCCCTCTCATATGTTGTTCAATCAATATGTTAAGTTTCAAAGTAGATTAGGGGAAAACTAAAATTAGTTTAGCGTCTCTTTTTATATACAAAAACCACATTTGCAGCCTTTGCATTTACCTACCCTGATTTCCCTAATGCCAAGAAATCCTCATAATTTATTTGGCGTTGGGAAATGCTGCGTGAAATAACTATAAATCGCAACCTCAAATTCCATTTCGCTTGAAATTAGTTTCCCACTTCCTTTGAGTAATCTCATTCGATTCCAAATCGATCTCTTTTTAAAGACACAATTGGAGTAAGATTCTTTCTTTCCCTTGGTTATTCGGTTTCCTACATACGTATCTAATTTTCCCTCCTTTTCTGTCAAATGGGGAAATTACTCACTATTCGTGACCATTTATTTTCACCAATTTCGTAGACACGCAGAGTGAATTCATTCGATTTCAGAATTCTATCTTGATTAATGATGAGAAAATGAACTGAAAGATACATTTGTTACAGCATTCGAAGATTATTTGAAGCATTTATGTAACTATATCAGATTTTGTAATTGACATGCTTAATTTCACTTAAATGCATTCTTTATTTCAATAATTATATATCATGATATTTCATTCAGAATATTAATCTTTCAGATCTTTCTGTTCTTCAAATTAATCCTTTTATTTATATAATATAATTTAATAAAAAAAGCATCAGGTGATTAATATAAAGAGAACTTTTTAAACCAAACAATCTTTTTGATTTGAAAAGTTAATATAGAAAAGGTAAAATAAAAAAGAGTGATTCCATTTATTGAAATATTCAAAATAAAATAAATATATTATTTTGTTGATGTTTTTATAAAAATATTAACGCTAATTAAGATTAATAAAAAATATCAATACGATTTTTCCATACAATGACATTATGTTTAAATATTAAAAGAATTTTAGTATAAACTTAATATCTTTCTCTTCGAATTGATGAATATTGCACACAAGTTCCTCAAAAAATTATATATGCACCATTAATAGATAACCCTAAAGAATTACATTTAGTAGTTAACATGTTGCATGGACATTGCTTTTTTTTAACCGTTTAGCTTGACAGAAAATCTTTGATTTAAAGTACGTTATGAAAAATTTAATTTAGAATGATGTACTTTTTATTTAAAAAAATTAATTTTCGATTTGAAAACTGTATTTAGAATCACATTTGATGCATTCTTTGCGAGAATGATATCCTTCAATGTTACCATCATTACTTACTTTATGATTTTACGTTAAGAGTCATTTCCGCTCTTTAGTTACTCCTGAAATGCAGAGAAATAAATAATGGATACATTCGACTCAACATAAAATTATAATTCAGGACATATGTAATTTAAATGGTTGCTCCAAAAATTCCTGTACAGTCTGTAATTTAAATGGTCAGCACCTTCTGAGTTTCAATTCAAGAGCTCATTTACCACATAAATAATGGCTCTTTGTAGTGCTTTTGAAACACTTTAAGCTACTAATCATGATCTAATTGATCTTTGTATGCAAAACGTGGTTGCTGAATGACAAACTATTTAAGTTTCTCATTCAGCAACAAGATTGTTATTATTTATTGTTTATCCAGGTGAATTAATGAAGCTTAGTAAATAAAGTTCTTGTAATTTCCAGTAAAAAAATTGCAATAAACGTACAATAAGTGCTATTTTCATTGCTGTTCCAACAACTCCTCTGTAGGTTGTAGGAATGTTTAGCTGTTGCTGGGTTTCAATTTAGGAGTTTGTAGGATCATTTTGTACGTAAATCATCGGTATTTATATCCGTTTGACTACGTTATTTTAAAATATAGCTCACGATCTAATTAGCCCATGTTTGCAAAAATTTACAATTGAGTGACAAACAATTCAAACTGTGTCCAATTTTTAGATACGCCTTATGTTGAAAAATTTACATAAGTTTAAAAAATACTTCTTGTAGTTTTCTATAATACATGAGCAGTTTGTGTGCAACAGCATCATTTCTTAAAACGTATTTTAAAATTGTATGGAAAATATGTGTCATTTTTTTACTTATTCCAAAAATATTTTGAAGCAACATTTATATTTTCTAAATCAAAAACATAAGTAACATACATGTGTGTTGTTATAGAATTATTATAGGTACCTTCTTTTAAAACTAAATTGTACATCTTAACAATTGAAGAGAGCAATTCAATTTGATCTATTTAGAATCAAATAGAGATTATTTCTTTAAATTCCTTTTATTTATTAGTAAAAGAAATATTTTTCTTATATTTTTCCTTGAAAATTTACCTAGAATAATTAACTTAAAAAAATGCATTACGCATATGAAAAGCATTAAAATTCTATCAGTTATAATATAACTTTCTAAATTGATGTATAAAATATTTAATACAATTTCATATAACTTCTAAAATACACATGAACATGATTGTTAAAATTTAAAATTGACACTAAACATGCACTAAATTTAAAATGTGCAACATTTAAACATATCATGCAGGAAAAGTATAAGAATTGGCAACATTTCTTAGGGAAATAGGTGAGCATATACAGTTTGTAAGGTGTTTAATATATATTTATTAAAGTGACTTTTTTTATGAATAAATAGAGATAATAAGCATGCAGAAATGTTCAGAAATAATTAATATAATTAATTAAAAAGGAAAATTATTTCATTTATTTCAGTATTCTTAAATATTTTTAACAACAAACATTTTTGATAATAATTCGCATTAATTGTGCGTGAAACTCTTTTACACTAAGTTTCACGTGTCCACTTTTATACACGTGTTATACATGTCATTGTTATACATAGCAGTCTGTTTTTTACATTTAGTTCTTAAGAAATATTAATAAGTAGTTTAAAAATTAACCTTTATGATCAGTTGAGTAACTGTAAATTGAAATGTTCATAACATTAAATTTTGTATACCATTTTTCTTTTATGCTTATTCATTTCAAATCCGCAATTAATAATCAAGATTGAATACGGATTTTCCTTTTAGACATATTTATTTTCAGTTAACTTATTTATTTTGCTTGAATTTCAATTTCAAAATTATTGAAAACATTTTTTGGCTTATAAAGGAGGTTAAATTTTAGATTTATTTGGTAAATCACACGAAATTTATGACCATTTTTAACATCTCCCTAAATGCAATTTATCTGAAACTAATATAAATTTTACTTAGTTTAAAATTTGTTATAATTATATTAAATTTTTGTTTTATTTAAAATTTTGATATTATAGTATACTAACATCTCTGAAACAATGAAGTTTACTTTTTAAATAATTTTCATTTTAACATGGTGTAGAATCAAATCATTCTCAGAAAACATAAAATATTTTAAATGAATTTATTGACGTTGGATATATACACTGCCTGACAAAAGAAATGCAACTTCTTAAGATATTGGATAGAATGTGATAAAAATTGATACACAGACAGGGCATGCATATATAAATAAGTGATGTTATTTACAAAAAGATAAATTTATACATTGACGAAATATTCAGAAAATCAATAAAAAGTATGGCTGCCTCTCGTGGCGATGCAAGCAGACACTCTCCAAGGTAGAGAGTCAATTAACATGTGGACGGTGTCCTGGGGGATAGAAGTCCATGTGGTCTGAACCATTCTCCTCAGTTCGTCCTAAAGAGGCTGGGGCATAACAGACAAATGACATCCAATCCCGTTCCAGATATGCTCTATCGGGAAAAGATCAGGAGACAAGCAACTGGATACTCTGCAAGACTTGTCTGCTGACTAGTTGGCGTGTGCGATGTTGCGTTATCCTGCTGGAAAATACTATCTTTCACCTGCTAAAAGTAAGGTAGCACAGCAAGTTGCAGAACTCATTAACGTACCGTCCTGACGTCAATATGTCTCTGATGCGTACTAGGGGTGATCTGCTAACATTGCTGATTGCACCCTAAACCATTATTCCACGTTGACTAGCAATGTGGTGTTTAACAATAGTGGTTCAATTGTCTCTATCTCCTCGACTCCTCCAGACTCTCACCCAGTGACTATCATAAACAGAACAAAGACTCATCGCTGAACACCACTTTCTGCCATTCAGTCGTCCAAGTGGCTCGTTGACGACACCATCGCAATCTCACCCAACTGTGCGTTGGCGTTAATGACAGTCTTAGTAAGGGCGGTATGTGTGCAAACCACTTTCAGCCAATCGTCGTGCAACTATTCTCGCAGATATTGAAGCATCCAGAACTGGCTGCACATAGAGCAGAATGTCAAGAGAAGTTGATTGTGGGGCCACCATAGCTGTACTTCTGTTGTCCGTCTAGATTTACTTGGTCTTATGCGACTATTAGCATTTTGTTCATTCACCCATCTGGTCCAAATTCTATATACAGCTGATGCATCTAGGTGGGATTCAGCAGCGATACAAGGGTAGGACCAACCTGCCGTACGTAAGCCTACAATACGACTTCTCACAAAACCGTCCGTTTTCCTGAACTTGTCATGTCGTCGATGTCGTCGTCTAGTCATGACTTCATCCACTTGTGCCTTCTTCAGCTTTGAACGGCAGGATTGGATACTGGATTTCCTAAGTGGCAAAGAGATAAGAATGTTGGGTTTTCCACCGTTTCTATTTCTTTTATCTGAAGCAATAATAACATGATCAACTTGCATTTTACATTTTTTGCATCACATGTTCAGCTGCGTAATCACCGAAATTTGCCTATTTATACGACCTTCATGGTGTTGCATTTTCTATGTCATGCACAGTGTACACACACACACACACACACACA
>JAPDSC010107188.1:162792-185651 GCA_026290005.1 Latrodectus geometricus
TATATATATATATATATATATATAGATAGATAGATAGATAGATAGATAGATAGATAGATAGATAGATATTTATATTTAAATTTTAAAGATAAGTCGTTGAGCCTGAGTTAAGATAGATTTATTAAATAGGTATTTTAACCATTTTATATGTTTACCCATTGCGAAATGACCCCCTACATATAGAAATTGCTGGGTGAATATATATCTCAATTGTATTGGATGTTCCTATAAAGTTATTCACATCCATATATATTCTTGAACATAATTCTTATATACTCCTTGTGGTCAAAATTATTTGAATCTATAAGTGTACATATGAACATTTTTTTTCTCTTTTTTTCAGCATTTTTTTATTTAACTTGTATTGCTGGTATCTAAGCAATAGCAGCATTATAGCTTAAGTAAAAAATGATGCTAGGATTAATAATTTATTTCCTGTGATGATGAATCAAAACGATGATTTATTTCATTAAAACTTTCATGATTATAATTGTAAATACTTTTTAATGTGAGATATTTCTCAACAATAATTCATTTTTTCGTATTTGGTTAAATAAAAACGCCTTGATTTCTGAATTGTTGGTCAAGAAAAAATGTAAGCTTCTGTTATCGAATAATAAAGCTTGTTGCACGAAACAATTATCTTACATCTTTGTTACAGAAACTAAAGGATTTTTAATTCAAATCACATACACAAGTTAACAATAAGACTATTAAAATAACCTTGACAATAAATATATTTGCTTAAATTATAGTTTAAAATTTTGTCATATTTTTTCATCACCCATTACACTTTGCTATTTAAAGAAATTATATTGAAATTCGAATACTTGTGTAAAATAAGGAACTTGATTAATAGCTATGATCCTATAACTACAATATGAATCATACTGATGCTCTTTCATATGATGAATCAAACTAATGCATTTTCATTGCATAATCTGCAGCACTATAATGCTATCTTGATTATTTCTTTGTAATTTATTCCAGAAAATCTCTTACAGCAATATTTTCCTAAATCCTTTTAACTTGTCTTATCATTCGTTCTTCTCCAAAAATAAAAGATAGTTTTTTTCATTCTCAACAGTTCTTGGAAACAGTTAACTTTCCATTTTAATTTCTTCTCAAATCTTGTTTATTTTTTCCCCATTTCTAGAACTCATTCCATGACTTTATTTTTTAGCCATTAAATTAGCTTTTTTTTATGGTTTTAAGTATTTTGCATTATCACGCAGGGTTAAAATGTTTCGTAATTTGTATGCAGAAATTTTGATTTCGTTTTTTGTTTTCAGTTTTATATTTAATATCCAGTAATTTTTCAATTTTTAATTTACATTTTATTTGTTCCAAAGCATAAAATGCTGTTCTTTCGTGCTTTCTACTCGTCAGATTCTTTACATCAATGAATTCGAAACGCTTTCCACTTGCCCGTTTTTCTTTGATAAAGAGTAAGCTTTTAAGTTTTATTCTCATATATACATATATATTCCATAAGTTTTCATTGTATTAAGTTTATTATTTTCACACATACTAATTAAATATTAATTTAACAATTTCACTAACTAGTAGATTCTTTAATTCTGGTGATAAATCATAATTAAATCTGATTCACAAAAATAGCATTTTTTGATTGATTCTAATAGTTTAATATACGAAATTCGCTTAAGTATTGCCAAACATAAACGAGAAAATAATTAGCTACGATAGCTAAGTCTTGCGGGGAAATTTTTCAAATTTAGTCTAAGTACGTAAAACTTAATAGCTTATCTCTTGTCATCCTTCGTGTCATGTGACAAATTAAGGGCATGGTATTGCGTTCATGGACTCTAAATTCAGAAGCACCAATCATGTCTCATTTAGGAGTACATTGTATCTTCCACTGACAACCCCTCATCCTGTTCACATGCATAATTTATGCTCAGAGATATTTCTTGATCTAGATTAGAACTCTCACTTTGAATATTGAGTGTTGACGTTTAAGATGAAGCTTTGTATAAAATTCTAGGTAATATGGTGTGATGTATAGAACTTTTTTCACTAAGGAATATTTTTATATAAAATGTTTGATGAAACTCTTAACATTTGTGAATAAAACAAGAAGTCATTATGTATGTTACGAGGACACAGAATTGGATTCAGTGAGTTTTTTCTTTTATTGAATATTGTATTAATTAATTAGAAAAATATTATTCCAAAAATGTTCAGAGTTATAACTTTTTATTCAACTTACTATAATCTAAAATTGATTTAATATGAATTATAGATTTTAAATAAAGTACAATAAGACTAAATATTGAAACTATTAATTGATGTCTTAATAACTGTAATTACACTTACTGCAATTACAAATCTATATACATAAGTTTAATAAATGTAAACATATTCATTTTAAAAAATGAACATGCGTCAAAAAATGTGAAATCTAAAATTCATTAAATTACTTTTAAAATATAATTAATTTAGTCTTTATAAAATAAACACTGTAATTGGAGATAACTAGCTGAATATCTTTCCCTCAAAAGAACTTTTACCAGCTTCTAAAATATTTTTTGAAAATTCTTTTTAAAGTAAAAAATGTTTATTGCTTCGGAGAGCGAATTAAATTATTTCTCAATGGTATGGGAAATTAAGAGGGGTGCTTATTTAAGAACTTTACGATACCTCTTCGTAGAGATTAGAGTTGAAGTTATTGAAAATTTCGAAATCGAACAAACATGTACACCAGTTTTCAATGTCTTCATTTATCATTTATAAGAAATATGCATTTTGAAAATAGTAGGTGATAGCTTACGAAAGGTTTGTCCTTTAACATAAATTTTCAAATAAATTGTTTAGTCTTACAAATAGATATTTTTTTTATTCTTTATTGTCATCTATAAATGGACGAGAATAATAAATAAGACAATTTGGCCTGTGAAAACTCAATAAATGGGCACGTGTGTCTCCACATTTTCAGGATAACATAATAAGCAATAACAAATGGTCTAATTCTCTATATTACTCTGCACTACTATATCCCATGTACTATTTGAAATTGAGGCATTGAATAAAACGATGAGGGAGGCAAAATTAGATTAAAAGTTTTAATACATCATTAGATATTATTCAAAAAATATTTAAATGTTAAATCATTTGCTTTTTATTTTAATAAAATAATCATAAGATATCAATGAAAATGACAAAAAATGCGAAGTAAATAAAATATGTAGTAATTTTAATTGATACGCAATGAAAATAAACATAAAAATCTTAAGGTTTTTATATATTTCTTATTATATAGATTAATAGATTTAATAAAAAAAAAAAAAAAAAATATATATATATATATATATATATATATAATATGATATGTCCTATAATTTATTTTATGTTAATATATTTCTATAAATGAAGGATAATTAATTTACCATAAAAATAACTCTCATGATTATGATTATCTTTTTTTTTCATGGGACTTATTGAGCTCATTTTAATTTATACAATTTTGGAAGTTGTATTGTTTGAATTCTTTAGTTTCAGAAATTTCCCTGTAAGTAATTTTAAATAAACTTTGAAAATTTATTGCTATTTGATAATTTTCCTCATTCAATTTCTATTTTCGATAACTTAATGTTATAAAGCTCACAAAATAAAATAAGTTACTCTCAAAAATCTATACTAAAGGATAATTTGTCAATCTATCTGAGCGAAGTGTGATTAATTTGCTTAATACTATTTCTGCCTCAATTTCTTATCAAAATATTATTTAGATTTATGGTTCAAAATAATTATAATTATTACTATTTACTAAGAATTTTTAAGAACGTTTGGACTTGGCTTATGATAAATTTTACTTGTTATATTTTATTAAAATACATTAACAATTATTCTATTATATTGATTAAACTTTTATTCTATTTTTATTGTAAGTATTTATTATTCTTTTGGATTGTTAGCCTTCACAATTAAGCTTATATTTCAGGCACTAATAAGTAACTATAAATTAAATCACTAATAATTATTTGGAGATTGAAATAATAAGTACTATTCTTTAATCTCTAAATAATATGATACTACCACAGTCAATATTATGTCGAACTAGAAAATTTATTGTTTCATCGTTAAAATTATGTTTTAATTCAGAAGAATATGAATAAATCAAAAATAAAATTATATTGAGAGTTTGTACTTGATATTATTGTAACATATAATGAAGTTATAAATTTTTACTCATCATCATCTTTAATAAGCAACCGCTATAACACTGTAAAAAGGTTTTCAGTTCAAATCTGTATTGGAAATCTTCTGTTAGCTTCTTACTGATAGGTGATGATTTTTTCTTAAAACTTTAATGTTCTGAAATTTTTTCACGTTTAAGTCATAGTTTAATTCAAGGAATATCTAAGAGTTACTTGATGAAATATCAGGCAAAAAAATGGTATAATTTGGCACTACGATGATGTTTTTTTTTTTTTTTTCCTTTAAACGATTGAAAGAAAATGCAGAATGAGCTGGTGCGTTAAATAAAATTCCTGACTTTTTAAATATTTTCATTCGTCTTTGATATATAAATACAACATGATTTGCACATTCTTCAGCATCTGTTTCATAGTTTTGAAAAAGTATAAATCAATCAAACATTGTGTTTAGTAAATTTCTTGTAAATTAAAATATGTTAATTTTCCAAATATTGTGTAACATTTTTCATGAATATTTGTTGCTCTGCTATTAAAATTTAACACCATTTGGCGTGATTGTCATTCTTTAACATCTGAAAGATAATGTAAGTCTTTTAAGCAATTACTGCATATTTGCTTTTTGATGGATATTTCATAGGTGGGGGCATATTCACGTATACCAAGAAATGAAACCCACAAAACTTGCAAGTATTCTCCCTCTCAGACTTAAATACAGAAGACAGAAACGTAGCATTCTTCTCTCATTGCTCAATAGTACCAAAGGTTGATTGCATAATCTTCCACAGTGAAGAAAACAGTTTTTTACTAGGTCCTTCAGCAATGCATTTATTATATTTTCTGTCTCAAAAAAAGTGATTGTAGTACAACCTAAGACATAAACTGGCTAATTATTTTATAAGCACAAGTCTTTCCACGTTACATAGAATTTATCTGGCGGTAGTCTCCTTTTTCTGTAATTACATAAGTATCGGTATATTACTCCTAGTTCTCCTATTAAAGAAGAGTTGGAGAAATGAAATAACTCTAGAGCGGAAAAAAAATTAGAAATGAATTTTATTAATTAATTTTCAGCTATTACACAATGAATCAAGTCAAATGACTTACAATAATATGCTTCAAATGTTTTTCAGATATAAATCGAAAATAATCCTTTTCTCAATGAAAAATGAACCATAAAAAGAAAATATAGTTTTCGCAAAAAACACTAGGGCTAAAATATTAATTTATGGATATGCCAAGATTAATTAAGGAAGGAGCAAAAAAATAATTCTTATATTAAATGCGTCATGAATATCCAACTCAAAAATTAAACCATATAACCAGATGTATTAGATTAATAAATATGGTATAGTACTAATTCGTTTAGAATGAAATGAAATATATTTGTATATGCAATGAAATATTGTATAGAAAAATTGTATATGGAATGAATGCGTTTAGAAAAATTGTATATGCAATGAAATATATTTGTTAAAATTTGATATTCTCAGAAATTAAATATTTTCAAATAAAATATATATTAATGAAAAGGTATTTAAAAGAATTCAGTTTTTGTTAAACAGGAGTCAACATCATTGGGTTTCAATGTTAAATCGGTATTGATTTATTGTTCAAAAGATTATAGTAAAAAAAGTTCCATTCTTTTCATATAATCTTTGTTTCCAAAGTGCATACAAAACATTAAAAAATAAATAACCACATATTAATATCTTATAAAAATATATTGATTACTTACCCAGTGTGAGTTTCTCGCCTGAATCAGGTGGCAGTGTGAAGCCTAGAAGTGCCATGGAAGATATAAGAACACATGGAATGATTAGATTGAAGCCGTAGTAGAGCGTCCTACGCCTGATATGAATGGAGAAGGTGATATCGACGTAAGGTTCTGGACAGCACGCATATATGATCTCGTTGCGCTGTCCTGGAAGTTCTAGAATAATAGTACAAGATTAAGATGCTGCTGCGAATAGTATTAAAGCATTTTTCTAAACGAAATAATTTTATCATAAAGATCTTTAAATAATCGTTTCAAACTTGATCACTTCGAATAAATCGATGATAGATTTTTTTTTTACTTATTGGAGAAAAATGCATATAGAAATAAAAATATTTCTAAAATAAAAATTGGAATAAATGTAATTTATTGCAATACTAATTTCAACAAAATTATGATTTATGTCCCATAATCTGAAAATAAACAATAATCAAATCATTGGAAAAAGTTTTATAGTTTTAAAAACAGCTTTTGTAAAAACTGTGTTAATGATTTTAAGAGAATTATGATAGTAATAAAAATGAACATACACTAGCTCTCTACATAGTTTAATTAATTTCATTATCAACTTAACATGAGCAACATCAATGATTCATATTTGCAATTTGATATTTCCAGTGATTCTAAATATATTGTAAAGTTAAATGTTAATAAAAGCCTTACGCATTTTGCTGAACATAAAGTAATAATATAAACACGAATTCATTTCTTCGTGGAATAAATATAAATATTTTCACAATAAGAAGGATATTTGTAGATCATTTAACTTTTTCATTTGATCACATTTTTTCCAAAATAGAAAGTTCGCCTGTATCTCATAAATTATAAGATTTTCCATCACCAGCTTGAAGAACTTTTCTTTTCCTGTATTATTGAATATTTTGCAACAAGTTGAAATGTATTCTTGGCAACCCAAATAAATTAGTAAAACACCAATTGAATTTATGGTTTGGACAATTGTATCGCTCATTATTTGCATGTGAAATTTTGGACTATAAGACGGATTTATCAATTCATGAGCTAATGTATTTGCTATATTTAAGGTAAAATCTTCTACTTTCCTAATATTCTATTACAAAGTGCTCACATGTGCAAGCTAGTAATTAATATATTAAAACTACCTTGATTATTTTAGGAGTTATAAATCAACAAAATGAATTAAAACTTTGCAGTCAGCCTTCAAAATTATAGTTACTATAAAAATACACTTAGTCTTGATATTCTCTTACAAACTCCAACGATTAAACTATCAATATATGTTTTTATTAATCTACCTTTATTATTTCCTGAATTATTAACAATCCATTTGGTTCCACGTTTTTTTATAGTTATCATGATTGCTTATGATTTATTTTCTGTGTGAAAGTATAGTTACGTAGCTTACCAATAAGCTCCCATTCTCCATTCGTAATGTATGTAGTTAAATCTCCACCTTTCTCTGAAGAAAGCCGGAGGTCAATTTGGTTACCATCATAAGTCCAAGACCCGAATTTCATCTGGCACTTCTGATCGTCGAATGGAAACCACGTGATGTCTATCTTGCAGGTGCTCTTGAAGATTCCCGGGGGGATGTAAGTGCAGCTTCCGTTGTTTCGGACGACGACATTGGTATGATATGTGCCGTCAAACTTTTCGTCTGCGCTGCAACGAAATTGATTACATTTAATATCAATCAATTATTAATAATGTATTCTAAATAATATAAAACGTGATAACAATACAATTTGCGAATTGGAAAATAATGAGTAGACAGGTGTGAAATATTTTTATTTCTGTGACTTATATATACGTCGAATTATTATTTGAAGTTAATTTAAATAATTAAAAAGAATTTGCTATAAATTTTTTTCTAATGCTTACTGTATTTATATTACATTTTTTCACTGGAAAGCAGAATTTAAAAACCTTTCGAGTTGCGAAAACATTTTCAGGAATTAGAATTCAATAAAGTGTGCATAACCTTATCATATCGAGTAATTAATTAATGTATACATTGTTCAATAAATCGTTATAATCAATTGAGTATATTTTAAAATAAATTAGAGCTCTCCTTGAAGCATATGCATAAAAAAGGCCAAAACATTTCAAAGTTACGTCTTACATTCCAGTTTATATAATCTATGAAAAATTACTTCCTTACGTATATCTGATGCAATATTTGAATTATTTAAATTTAATGTAAATCTTCGATGAATTTTAATGGTGTATCAAAGTTTTAATATTGAGATGTTCACTGTTACAGCTGGAAATCACTTCCATTGCTATGATGAAAAATATTGTTCACATACAGTTAAATTTCGTAACTTCGTTAAGTATAGTCATTAAAAAAATATTCTTTAATTCTTGAGAAAATATTTTGATCAAACAAATTAATTTTAATGTTAGTTATATTAACATGCAACATTCATGTTTATTTTATTAAACAATTTCATTTTCACTATTGAATGATCAATGAATTATAATCAAACCACGAACATTTTAAAAAATCAAGAAGAAAGTATTTTGTTTACAATTAATATTTTACTCTCTTCTAATATTTCATACAAGCTTTCACAATTATAATCTTATAAAGAAGTAATTTAACACTCATTATTTAAAGCACATTTTTTGAAGAAATTAAAATGATTACTCATGATCTTATTCATGATTCAGTTTGGCTAAATTTTCTGGAAAGTATTATTTTTAATTTCCAAATAAATTGGTGAGGCAATTATTTATCTTGGTGAAATAAGCAATTTCTCCATTTAAAAATATAAATTAGCATAATATTCTTATAAATAAAAAGTAATGTATCATGCCATAAAGCTATTTATAAGAAATATTTTAATTAAAAATTTGCAGGTTTATTCATTATAAAAATTACATGTCTTCAAATATACATTAACTTCTGTTTCTTCTAGTTGAATAATGGCATTCAAAATAAGTTTTAATTTAAATAAAAAATATTTTATTTTAATTAATATAATTCCATCAGTTTTTTTTTTATATAAAAATCTCATTTTGTGAGAAGAAAGAAATACCTAGACATCATTTTAGCAGGAATATATGTTTGCGTGGATGACTAATGACATTATTTATATTTTTACCTTTAAATTAATTAATTACAGAAATTTTTTCTAAGTTCCTGAAATCAATTTAAAAAATAACGCATATAAGCATTATTTCACTTTTACTTTAAAATATTATAAAAAACAAATATATTATGTACGTAATACAAATTTTAATAATTAATATTTTAAATGTATTAAATTATTATTCCCTTTAAAAATTCTCAAGCAAAAGCTTAACTAATGGTTAACTTTTTTTAAATGGAAATATTAATTTCAGAAATGTATGCTCATGCATTATATATCACACAAAATTTTTCAAATCATAAAAATGATAAACTGAATTAAAAATAAAATGTTTATCAGCATTTGAAATTAAAAACTCTGCTTAAGTAACAGTAGTTTTCAAAATTTGCAATAAAAATAAATTTTATTCAAAATGTGAAAATATTAAAGTACTATTCCAAGTTAGATATTTATTTTTAATTGTTAATAGGAATTCTTGAAAATGTGTTTAGTAGATAATTGTTTTTGTTAACACTTTTTGAAAATATCTCAAATATAAATTAAATTTATTATCAAATCCTGTTAAATTATGATTATCTTTAAGATAGCACATTGATGTGAAAAAGTAAAAGCACTCACATTTCTTAGAAAATAAATAAAATAACTTAAATATGACTTTATCAAAAAACAATTGTATTTAAAAAATAAACATAGGTATCATATGTAAGAATACAAAGAAAAAGAGCTTAATAAATATTATTATTGAAGTTATTTTTATTTAATACATGTGATTATGATAAATAAATTAATAATAAATCAAATATGTATAAGGCCATTTATTTTAGTTTTTGTAGGTAATGGTAATAGATGATGATAAAACATTATTTAGTGGTAAATATTCTTTAATGATTTCAAGATAAATGTTTCCTAAAGAATTACAGCTACTGACATTATATATATATATATATATATATAAACTGAAAACTTTCTTAATCTCGAGGAAGATATGTGTTGACTATTGGCAAAATTACTGCTGTAGTTACAAATCTTATAATAAAATGCCATAATAATGAAGTAAATTTTTGAAATGCATATTAAAACAATTTTTTTATAATTGCTAAGAAACAGTTTTCCATAAAATGTTAAATTTTCTCTGAAAACATTTTTATAAGACTATTTCAAAGATAAAGTAGCGGCAAATCATCGACATTAATGTATTTTTAACATACATATTAAAGCTTATGTTTAAATGCCTATCATTTGAAAATTAATTACCATAATATTTTTTGCTATTATATATCATTTTTTTGTCATATCAGAAAATATTCCTAAGTCATAAAAGTAAGATTTCATGCATACTGACCTGTTGTACATGAGCACGTCGGGCTTCCATATTCTCCACGGTGGTATACGGAGATCCGCCACGCCCCCGTAATCACTCGCATTCCATCTTAAATTGACGTCCACCCATTGCTATAAATACATTAAATAACATTTAGGCTTCCAAATTCGTATTTTATGCAATGCGACTTTGAAAAGCAATCAAAATAAAAAGTTTTTATAAGAAGCAACCTTCGATTTTTTCTAAATACAGGGCAGTTTCTAAATACTAACATTTTTGACAAAGTATTTTTTTTTTGTTTTTGTACATAGCTTTAGCTAAATACAAAATTTAAATAAAAATAATAAGATGTAATGAATATAAGTGGTATAGAATATATGTGAATATTTTAATTTTTAAAATTTTCAGTTTCTTTAAATCAAACAACATTTTTCCTTAAGTACTAAATATTTGCCAAAATGTATTATATTAATTTTTGTAAATATTATTTTAGAGATTTTTACTGAAAACAAACTCATGTATTGAATAAATATTCTGGTTCTTTTTTTAAAGGATTTTACTCTGCATATAGTATTTTTGATTTCAAATAATAGTTCTTCTAATGCTGGTGATAAATGTAGTAAAACGAAAATTTTAAATTCAGATTAAAATTGGAAGATTATTGTTTTTCATTTTCTTTTCTATACATTTATTTTCACCATTTACTTGTAGTCAAAATTGAAAGTTAAATGGGACAGTTTTCGTTCAAATTTAAATGTTGAAAAAATCAAATTCAATTATTTAAATTATTATCATAAATATATATTTGTTCAATGTTTGAATAAAAAATGTATTATCATGTTATCACAAAAAATACGTTTTTACAAATTAATGAATACTTTTGGTATAGTGGAAAATAAAAGTATGGAGTTTTACAAAAATATTTATTAGATTATTATTAGATTACACCATCATTAAAATATTTATTAGAAGATAATCTGTTTTTAAACATATTATGATGGAAGAAAATTTTAAAAAAAGTTTCTATGTCTCTTTATAAAGTTAATTGACTATTTTTCTTTGGAGCAATACCATAATGTTAGAGATATATAATTATTTGTGTTTCTTATGAAATAATTTTTATTTAAATGATATTTTTATTCATAATGATTTATTTTAATTCTAAATTGTAAATTACTTTACATAAAATATCATACAAATATAATTCAGTGTTTACTTTGATGTCAATTAAAATTTAGTAAACATATTCAAATAATTTAAAACTTTTCTGTGGTAAAGACAAAATATATACAACATTTACTGTACAGAACATATTTATTAAAATATATAAATAAATAAATAATGAATAAAATATTTGAATAAATCTTTTAAAAAATATGTTAATACCAATTTAGAGAACATAGTTTGATAAATATTAAAAGAAAACTGCTTTTTTTTTTTTGGAATAATTTGTTGAAGACGATATTGCCACGCATTTTATTTATTCATTTATGAAAGAAATAAACATCATAAAATAATTTTTTCTTTTAAACAGAAGTTATTTTAAAAACTATCACATTTTTCTAACTCTTTATAAAAGCAATTTCTAAATTACAAATATTTCGTATAATTTTATTATTCTAAATACATTAAAGGAATATATCCTTAGGCTAAAACTCCATTTAGCATACATTTGATTTTTTGAAGACGTAGTTACTTTAAAATTACTTAAAATTACTTTAGAGATATTTTCACAAATAAATTAGATCAAATAAATAGTTTTATAAATACTATCACATATTATATTTTTATTTTCTTCTAGATTTTTATCGCATTCTCTTACATAATTATCATTTCAAAAATTTCAAAATAACTTGAATAAAAGAATCACAAAAATCGTGATTTCATTCATATTAATCTTAGCATAAATGCATAAAATAATTATTTTCCATCCATTAAAATTATAGTTAACTATTTGCTGATCATGCATATTCATTGCTGGTTTTTTCCTTTCAATCAAAAATGCACAAATGTTTTTTATTTAAATGAACAATACAAGTTTTGATAAACGACTTTAATATATCCATTTTTTATAATAAACTCAGTTTTTATACATTGAATAAAAATGACTGCTTATTGTGGAATTCTTGTGCACTATTGATTTTACTAAACTTTGTACAATAAAACTAAACCTCAAGAATGTTTTATGTAAATTATTAATAAATTGTAGGCTTGTGTGTGTGTGTGTGTGGTAACGATAAAGATAAATCTAACAATTGGTCAGAGCATTTTGTATTATCAATTACGATTAAAATATAAAGTTGAATGCTACTTTAATTTTTTTTTTAATTTTAGTGATATTGATAATAGAAAATTACAAAACAGTTTTTTTGCTGTGCAAAAATGATAATTTGTCTTATGTATTATTGATTGGTACATTCATTAATAGTTATCAGTTAATATAAGTATTTCTAATCGTAAATTCCTAGATAAAAATTAGGTACCATATATACTTGAATTCCATATAATTTAATTAATCTATAAAATTTATTATTTATTTGAAACAATCATATTTTAAACTTTAAACTTTATTACATCTTCATATCTGGTAACTTTAAAATGTAATTGAGAAACTATCTGGAAGTACAACAATCAGTAATAATCATTATTAAATTCCTAGGCATAAAATAAAAGATGATTTTAATGAACTTTGCAGTAAAGCAATGCATATGGTGTCCACATATTGCCTAAGTTGATATGGTGTAACAGAAGGTTGTGTATTGCAGACCAGTTGTTGTACATTCATTGGCCACATGTTTTTGATACATGATAGTTCAGGAAAACAAGGTAACAATCCATTCTGATATGTAACATGCCACGCGAGCATATGCATTATTCCATTATAATAAAGTGAACTCAAGTGCTGGCCTTAAAGGAGAAACACGAACATCCAAATTTCAGAGATGTAACTGTAGCTATTTACATTCTGGCAATGCAAGCTGAAGAAATTAGGGAGTAAAATTCAACAACACCGCAAACCATAATAACGGATGCACTGACATTGTGTTGGTAAAAAAAAAGAGTTCAACAGTTTCCCACCAGGATGTCTCCAGACTTTGAGTTTATTTTTTACCATAAGCGGCAGCCTTTTCTTTAATAAAGTAAATTGATGAAAAAGGTGGTTAACTCTCTTATCTTTTTAAATAACGTGCATCGTTACGCTAGGTATCTTTACATTATATTAAGTTGAAAACATATGCGGAGATCGTCAATAGATACAATGACATTCCATTTCATTTCCGTATTCCATTTCATTATGTCCGTCGTTCATTTCACCATTGCTAATAATTCACTGACAGCAAATAGTACTAGTGGACATCAGTTGATGCATAACAGATTTAACCTATTGTGATATGATTATTGAGATGTAACTCAGTGATTCATCACTGTAATGCGTATAAAATGTCTATCATCATGTGTAATAATGTAAAAAATTAGTCTTATTTTTCTTATCGGCCAGTCGTTCCCTCATGCATCCAACAATTAGAGACTGACATCGTAGTAACTTGGTTTCATCCAACACAATGACACTCGATGTCGTCTACGAGTTATCATTAAAACATTTAATTAAAAAACGCACAAATTTTCTTATTTCATATAAGGTGGTGGATGACAGATAATACAAGCGGTCACCAACTGGTGCATAGTAGATTCAATCTATTGATTATGGTGCATAATATATTTAATCTATTGTAAAAGATTGAATCTGTTTCAGAAGGATTCCACACTGGATTAGGCTAAATAATTTAAGGAGGCTCGTCTCTACTGGTCAGTGTGCCACCTCATTACTAAACAGCCGAATGTGGGTGTCGGCTAGTAGTAGTAGTATGATGTGATTATTGATGTACCTGAGTGATCCATTATTGTCATGCGTATCAATAATTATCATCAATTGTTGCGGTGCAAAGAAGGGAGTATCAGGGGTCTTTTTGGTCAGCTGCAGAGCTTCCTGCATCCAACGATTACAAACACAAATCATAATATCATGGTTTCTTTGAAAAAAATCAAGTCCCATGTCTTCTGTGAGAAATTTTTAAACAGCTTAAGCAAAAAGCATGCAAAATTCCTTATTTCACATCAGCAGTCACTATTACTATTAAACAACACTTGCTGTTGACCCAATAATAGCGCACAATTTTCATATTCACTGCAATTCTAATGATTTGGGTTTCTCATCATCACTTATAAATCCATGACATGAATTCTTCATTCAGAAAGATGCATTCTGGATGTTTAATAGTCTGACATTGTATTTTTCATGCAAGAATTTTATTGCTAAACACAGTATTAGTAATGATTTTCTTTTTAGATATTAGAGAGATTTACAATTCTACAAGCGAGAAAGTTATTATTAGAAGATAATGGCGTGTGAATTGAATGTACGCAAAAAAATACCGTTGTTCTTTAAAATTTGAATTTCAAAATGTTTGGGAAAATTGAAACATAACAAAATTTGCTTCTAAAATCATAAAATAAAGGAAAGGTTATATGCAAAGATTGATTGTGTAAATAATAATTTGAATGGTCCTTCTGAAACAGATTTTTGTAATACAAAACTATATATATATATAAAACACATAACAAGCCCATAACAAGCCATGTTTTCAATTTACTCTTGTTTGTGAAATATAAGTTAAACTGTTGTGTTAGTTTATTAATATAAAGTGCTCATTAAGAGTATGAGAATTTATGGCTATCTATATGTAGAAAAATTTAATTATCCAAAATTGCTAAGGTTACAATTTATTTGTTTAAAATTTTACTTATTATTTTTGTAACATTTTAAGGATTCTTGAATTTTTAAGGGAATAATAAGAAATTTGAATTAATTTAATAAGGAATTGAAAAAATACAGCAACACATGAATGTAACGTAAATGCATCTCCGTCGAATTATTTGTTTTTATCCCACTCTGTTATATTTAAAAGCTAAAATTGATACAAATAAAATGGGTAAGAATTTTCGAAACTTATTGATTTTAGCATTATTTATTTCGAATAAAATTCCTTCAACTTTGTTCCGTATTCTAGTAAATAATAAAATATAGCCCTTCTTTCCTTCAGTAATATTTTGTTGCAATCATACAAAAATCAGAGCTTGTTACAATGAACATACTTCAAAGAAAACAAAAAGCATTATACAATTCGGTATCCTTTGATCTTAATACTGCATTTGGAAGACAGTGAGTTGAATCACAAAGCCATATTTCCGATATCTGAAAATGCGGATGTTTTTTGGAATTTTTCGTATTGAGTTTGAAATTATTTTATCATTTTTTGTCTTTGTGCTTATTTTGATAGCAAACTAAAATACATTTTAAAAATAAAGGTTGCAGAGTATTTTGAATAAATCATACTAATCTGGATTGAAAGTTTTGGGGATATGTCATTTTGATTTAGAATTTATTTTATTATTTTCCTCCATTTTCTGATTATAATATATTTTATAAGTAAAGTGTGAGGCCATTTGGAATTTTGAAATTCTTAAATTTTATTTCCTATATGTAGAATACATTTATAAATAAAATTTTTTAAAATGAAACATATTTTAAAATAAAATAACATTTAATGAAACAAGTTTTTATATTCTAGTGTTGGAATGCAATTACAATTTATGTTACTTTTTATCTAAAAATCTTAGTATTCTTTATTGTAATTTTTAAATAATATCATTTTGATGAATATAATATTGTATATTCATCAAAAATGTTATTTGTGCATATAAATTAGTATATAATTTTAGGTAATTGTATTTTTTTAAAGAGATTTAAATTAACTTAAAATAGTTACTTAAATGTCACCATTCTGATAAAATTGTAACTATCAAGTATTTTAGGATTTCCAATAAAATATTTTAAATTTTAACTTTTTAGATTTTTTTTAGCAAAATCAAACTTTAGAGAATCTATAACACAAGTAATTATAATGATCCAAAAGGCCCCATTATGAATTTTGTAATTTATATCAGAAAATATCATACAGAAATAAGTTCAAATGATTAAGTACAAATATTATCAGCGTAAAAGTCCAGTACATGTAATCAATTCTTTAAAACACAATAACTTGACGCAGCTCTAATACACAAGAAGCAACTGATACAATAAGATATTGATTATTTTTCCTAAAATGTTATGCACATTTTTAGAATAATACGATTTTCGCTACAATTTATATGCAATTAAAAATTAAACGTTAGAAACCTTGTTAATAGGGTTTATTTGAGGTGAGGCTTTTATTTTAACAATAGTTGGTTTAGTCTTTATCGCTTTTTCTTGATTCTTTAGAATGTGTAAAATTTTATAATAAACCAAAAATTTGCAATAAATTAAGAATTCAGTTTTACATTTTTTACATAAGGTAAAAGCAACTTATCAATCAGGCATATGAAATAAATTCTAGATTGAAAATACTTTTGTTCGTATGGCTCATAATCTCATGTATGTTTCCCGTGTTCATGTTTTTAAATGTGTTCCAGAGAGGAATTGTTACTAGTGTGAAATATCGGCATGCTATCCTTGATTCATATGTTCTGCCAAATACCGATACAATTACCAATGTATTCATTTTGATTAATATGACGCCTTACTTCATCAAGATATAGTTGTTGAGGTATACCTTGTGGGTCTTGATTTGAAACAAATGGAATGACAAGCTTAGTCTCCAAACTTGAATCCCATTGAACATCTGTGGGGCTATCTTGGTAGATAGGTTGCTGATTTAAATGATGATCCAAGGTCTGTGTTAGAGAGATCTAGAAAAATTGTGTGTTTCATCTTCACTTCCCTTTTCGCTGATCGACTACCTAATTTACAGATGGTGGTCGATGTCTTCCATACATTCAAACTGGGGGGGAGAATACACTTTTTTAAAACTCTTTCTTTATATTTCTTTGGCATTTTACTTCATAAAAATTTAATTAATTTTTTCTAAGAATAGATTTTTCTAGTGAAGTTCTTTGTTGCTGTTTTAAATTTATGCGTTTTTTCAGGAAAACTTATATGCCGCAATCAATACATATCTTGTTTTGTGCACATGTCACTTAAATTTAGTGTTTCTATAATCCTACATTTTTCAAATTTGGAACAAAAAACTGGTTGCTTTTTAAGTTTAGGTGGCAAGTGTCAAAAGGAATATTCATACGAATAAATAACATTACACCCTATTATTGCAATTTATAATTAAAATGGGAAGTACTTTACTGATTTACTTTAATTTTACATACCAAATTCAGCCAGACATTAGTTGTTATAATTTGGCTCTTTTCTTCCTAAAATGAATAAAAAATAAAATTAGTGAACTATGTATTTTATATTACATTTTCAAGAATTTTGTTTAATCAAGAATATTTGTTTTGGTATATATTAAAAATTAGTTAATGAGTACTCATTAACTAATTTTAATTCTTTTTCAGAGTAAAATACGTCTTGACTCATTATACATTATAAACTGTAAAAATATACTTATTAAAATAGTATAGTACAATTTATAGTAATATTTTATGTAATTTGTAATACATAAAGATATATTATGAACTAATTTAGAATTATCTTTATAATTTATTTGTCGATGCATGATTTGAATAAAGAACTTATATTTTATGTATGAAGCTTTATCTTATATAAATTTTCATCAGCAGTAAATAGAGATTTGAATGGTATGACTCAATAAATAGAATTAATGATATGTAACACATTATATTTAAAAATAATAAGTTTACATAAAATATTTCTATATTTTAGATTGCAACATTTTAAGTTTGAGGAAAAGTAACACCAGTTTTTTAAGTTGGATTTTAAGAAACATTAGTCTGGAATGTGTGAATATTATTGAGTCAATATGTGTGTCACTTCATTGTTGAAGCAACAAAATGTAGTTTTCAGTGTATTTCTGATACAAATGTCTTTATTTTAATATCGTCAAAATTATATGATTTTCAAGCGCAAAATATGTATATAATATTTACTTTATATACATATATTTTATAATAAATATTATTTTTTAAAATAAAAATTAGGATTGTATTTATAAATAAAGTAAGAAAATGTAATACTAAAAAAAAAAAAAAAAAAAAAAAAAAAAAAAAAAAAAAAAAAAAAAAATAAAAAAAAAAAAAAAAAAAAAAAAAAAAAAAAAAAAAAAAAAAAAAAACTTATGATGTTAACAAAAAGTATGAAAATAAAATTTATGATTATTTGTCATGGCTGCTAAATTATATTTGTTGACTGAAAATATGAATGTTAATGTGATCAACAAAAACAATAATCTAACTTTTTACTGATGGAAAAATATTTAAGAGCATCATGATTTTTTTTTTTACCTGATTCTTAAATCTATATAAAAATATCATATTTTTGTATATTTTTCCCTAATGCTGTTTTATAAATTATCAAATGCTTTGTTAATAAAGAATAAAATATTTTAATATTGAAAAGAATTTCTATTTTGTATAAATATTTCTTTTAAAAAAAGTATTGTTTTGTATGTTTAGAAGATCAGAAATTATAAAGTAATATCCGATATTATAGTTATACATTTCCTATTGGAATCTTCTTTATTAATTCTAAGTTTCGCAATATATAATTTTTTAATCATTGAGAAAAACTCACATACATGCATTATGAATTAATTTTGATTAATACAGGACAATATATATAAATTAAATACTAGCTTTTTTTAAAAAAAATATTTGCACTACAATAAATGCAGCTAGAAATAAAATTCTTTTGAAGAAAATACTTTAAACTTATAACTTGAGTATTGTCATTAGCAGAATTTCAGTTATCTAAATGCTGAATAAAAAATATGAAAAAGTGAAGGGCTTAGGAACAGAATGGTTTCGTAGTTTAATGTCAGCAATATAAAGTGGTTTTAATGTAACATAATGAGTGTTTAATAGTTGACATTAAGCATTTAATGTTTGAAGTGCATAGTTACTCAAGCCATAAAATCTGTGACCTAGCATTCTTTCATGCAAACCTTCAGGCACGATCTTACTGTTGTTATCAAAAGATCTTCTCGAGAAAAATCTAAAAATATTTTTTTTTTATCTTCACAAAATTTCTGCCTGAAATATTTTCATGTTACATTTTTTGTATTTATTAATTTTAAGTAGTACAAGAAATAATATTAAGATAATTTTTTTTTTATTTTAATGTTATACGATTATAATTTTTAACTTTCAATTAATATTGTCTTAAGAAAAGTACTTAAAAATCACAAATTTAAATGAAAAGAAACTTCAAATCAGTATATAAAAAACAAAGCAAATTTTTATTTTATGTGATTATCATGAAGAACTTTAAATTCAACAAATATTATCGGTTTTACCAAATGCACAATAATTTTACATTACCTCTGTCAGTATTTTTCTCTTTTATATAAACAGTACTTCACTTAATACACACAATAACATTTATCGTTTCAATGAAAACTGCATTGCTATTATTTTACTTAATTTTAATATCATTATTATCAAGTGCCTTAAATAAACATTAGAAAACCCAATAAATAAATAATTAAGACTGAAAAAGCTTTAAAACTGCAGTAATTAATGTCAAATTTCTTTGAAAATTTATGTAGAGTATTTTTCTGTTAAATCGAGGCGTATGGTTTTACAACACTTAAATTAATTATCAGCTGCGTTGGGAAAGATAATAATTGTGCTTGTTTCGCTCATATAAAACTAAGAAAGAACTCATTATTGAATTATATCTTATTTAGAAACGTCTAATATTAAAAAAAAAAAAAAAACTTAAGTACATTAATAAGAAAAGAGAAAAAAATTATTTATTTATATTACAAAACTTAAACTTAAGAATTATTAAATGATAATAGATTTAAACATTTATTAAGGATAAATATTTAAAATGAATATATTTTTTTAAATATTTAATAAAAATATTTAAAATGAATATATTTTTTTAAATATTGAAAGCACCATAAACAAAATGTCTTTAAAGTACCAAAAATTCAAACATTGTATCAATGTGTATAAAATGCAGATAAGAATAAATATTCATTTACCCAAAGTAATGAATCCATAAAATTTTCTGAACTAATTTCTGATGAATTCTAGTAAAAATAATGGCCTTTTATCAAGGACAAGACTAATATGGATTTAATATAATAATGTACAATAGATTCAGCAAGTCTTATCTTAAAGTAGATTTTTTAAGCTGATAAAATACTGATAATGAGTTAATTGATATATTTGAAAATACTCCCACACTAATATCAAAACATCTATGAAATATAAGCACGTTATTTATTTTGCGTTAAATAATAGTGAACGCATTCGAACTTGCGTATTTTCTTTTAAGAAATATTGACACCAAGAAGAGCACTAATTCCTTTAAAGAGCATATTTCAAATCAAGGATTCTATTCAAATAAAAAATAAATAAATCATACATAAGTTTAAAAAATTTTAAAGAATATTTGAGATTATAGGAATATAAGCAAAAAGAAGTTCCAAAAGTAAAATTTATAGAATTTCGTTGCAAAAATTTCTTTTCCATTTGATCTAGTTAACATCATATCAAAAAACTTTAAAATTATGACCACATTACTTTTATCTTTTTTTGCAGATTGTCAATGCACTTCTTATTAAAACTTTTGGTATCTAGTTTTAATTTTCTCAGATTAATTAAATTTATATATTTTTATTTTTCATTCTTTTTCCCACATGAACAAAATAAAATGCAATCTTAGAATTTGTAATAAGTATTTTTTTGGCTTGAAAATTCCCGATGACACTTTTATTTTATAAAAAAACACATCTTTAAGAATCTGAAATAATTTTAAACTTGGGAAACATATCTGAACATCCTGAACTCATTTGCATGCTATAAATAAATTCCACATGTTTCACGTACAGATACACTTGTACAGAAACAAGACAATAAATATAATATTTGCTTGAAATTTTAATGAATTTTATGAGTTTTTATTTAACTTGTATGGGTTTCATTTTGAATACTATTTTTATGACATCAAAAAAATTTAACACAAAATAAAGCTTCATAAACACGTTTTGCTAATCAGAAATGTAACATGAAATTTTATTTTTAAAACACTTTGTTATTAATGAAGTTATAAAGATTCATAAACTTAGTCTTACGGGATTTACTAATAGATAAATAAACTTTTTTTTTATTTATGCTTTTATGCCACATCAGATTATTTCACTTTCCAAAACTTATAATATTAATGTTTTATTAGCTGATATAAATACGAATCTTTCAAACAAAAAAATTTTGAAAAATCTTATATTAATAAAATCAAATTTAAAAAGGTAATTATAAAAATGATTGACTAGTTTGTTAGAAATTTAATTTAACTATGCATGCAAATATCTTTTCAATAATTTTATCACGCAGATGAATATATTTGCTTTCACCCTAAGCATAAATAGTTTCATATACGATTATTTTATACAATTTTTTTTTGTTATCATTATTAGTGTTCACAAACAAAACACCATTTTCGTACTCTATTTCCTTTAATCCAAAAATGTGAGTTTTTAAGGGGAAACCAAATATATAGCGATTACAAATTAAATGCAATTACTTTGCTTTATATTAAAAGTTGAGAAATTTAATATCTATAATAAAATCAGTTGTGTATTTTATTTGTGTTAAAAAACATGTTTGGAATGAAAATTACACTACAATAATTAATTTTATATTATCTTGAAAATGAACAGTTTCGTGTTTATTCGAGGTATATTTAAAATGAGATACTAGCTCATATAATACAGATCAAGATGCCTAAATATTTTTTTCAATAATTAAATTCTGTTTTCGTTCCTATTGTTGAATTTTTGAAAATAAATTTGAAGAATGTTCTAATTCTTAAAAGTTATCAAACCGCTTTTGTAAATGTTTGAACTAAAACCACAACTTTTCAATAACTTAATAATTTATGCATAATTCCTTGCGTAAAATTGATTTGGGAGTATTACAATTTCATCTGATTAAACGTTCCTGATAGCTAAAACACGTCAAATATTCTCTGATAGTTCAATCCTTTGTCATAAAAAATATAACAGTTCCAGGTAAATTGTTCCTTTTTCAGAGTAAATGCTAAATAAATAATTTTAAGTTTTGATATTTGTCATAAACAAATAATACGAAATTAGTTTGAAAATCCTACTTGCTGTTTTTACAATTTCGGAGTGCTCAAAAAGGGCAATTAATAAATACATGGGTATCTTCTTTAAGGAGCAAATGTGTTAAGGAAATTTTAATAATAAATACAACTTTTTAATCTTTCCAAATCATTATAAAAATATAAATAATGATTATAAAATGAAATAAAACTTAACTTCTTTATACTTATGGGCTAATCAGGTCAACTTTTATTTTCAACCAACTTCAATTTGCAAAACCATTTATTTTAATGCATTACAACAATTTCCAGTTAATTAATTTATGTCACACATTTTTCTAACAATTAGTTTGTAAAAAAAAAAAAA
>JAPDSC010107191.1:0-71557 GCA_026290005.1 Latrodectus geometricus
AGAGATCGTATTTGCTTCATTCAAAAAATATACTGATAGCTGATATTTATTATCCTTTTTAAGTAAAAATACTGATATTATTTCCAAATATTAATTATTTAATTGATTAATATTTATTTAAACAAATTTATTCATACAAAACTGTGAAATGTTGGTAATAAGAAGTGTAAAAATAAGCGCGCGCGTCTATACAAAAAACGTGTTTTTGCTATCACATCGAAAATTAAGTGTTCAAGTTTATTTACCAAAACTGCTTACAGAATAATGCATAAATAATGAAATTTTTGTGACTACTATATTGCATTTCAGTAATAAAATTTTTACAAGATTTAAATAAACATGAATCTTTATTTCTTTCATTGATTGTTAACAATTGTCTGCAAAATCAATAATTCCAAACATAAATCCATAAAAATAAAACTGAATCTCATCGAAAATATCTTTCATTGAATTCCATTTTATTAAATTGGACAAATAGGTTTACATATAATTCTACACAAAAACTGAGAAATTTACAAGGATGCCTCGTTTCGCTTCAAGTTCACAATGAAGAAATGCCTAACAACAAATGAAACCGATTCTAAGAAAAATAGATTTTCAATCCATTTTTAAAAAGTACTAAAAATACAGAAGCAGCTGAAACCTAATATTAAATTTGCATTGCTCCAAGCAGTTTTATATTTATCTTTTTAAAAATCAACACATAGTTTTTGAAAGCAAAAAAATTTGCTGGAATAGAATTGAATCTGCTTCCAAAACCCTTTGCTACCCAATCAAAAACTTTCCGATAAGCTGCAACCGTCTTCCTTCTCCTGACGCCAAATTTGATTTAAATCCTTTTCATTCACGCTCAAGCCTCATCTTCGTTTTCTTCAATAAATATTTCCCATATTTGCCGTCAGTATCGATTCCAGGAAATAAAGACGGGTAAATCGGGGGAGGGGGTGGATCTCTAAGGGGGTGAGTAGGCAGTGTGGAAATCAACACTCCATGGAGGTCGCATCCCGGCAATTCCCCAAAGAGGATGATAGAGGATGAGCAGGGGAGGGAAATGAAGACTAGGGGGTAAGAAGTGATCCGGTTGAGAGCGGGCCTAATCTTGGCGGTCTAATGACGTGATCGCCAACCACTCATTACGCCAAAAAAGATCGACACTCGCTTTTCCTTTCTGTCTTTTTTATTTCCTATCCAGCGACCTCGTCTGCTTTTTCCAACCACGCAACTTGGAAGTGGACGGAAAAGAAAAGACAGAGCAATCTACCAAACGATGCGAGTATGAAGCGAAGTGAAGTGGCGGCGTAGGAGTAGGTAGGGGATTTACGTGACGCTTGTTACTGGAAGGGGTGCATTCGCCTGAAATTACAGATATGTAATGACGGAACTTTTTCTTTCATTTTGTTGGGAAGATTTTCTGGTCTTGTGGGTTTGACTCAGATTACTGACTCTGACTCAATGAAGAAGAATGATAAAAATTGGAGTGATGTTAAACACACGTAAAATTCAATATGCAAGGGAAAGAGTTCAAGTCTTTTCGACTAATTTCGCTGCTAATCATTCGAATTACAAGGTAATTCAGATAAGAATGTTTTTAAACTGTGTTATTCATTCTTAAATATTACATCCTAAATAGGGCATGAGTTGCTTACAAGAACAACACAATATCCAATTTTTAATTTATTATTCTTTTTCCACGCTATAAAACTTATTTTTAAATTTAATCCATGACTATTTTAAACCAATTTAAAAAATGAGCAAAATAACAGTTTATATCATACACAACAAAATATTCTAACTTCAATAATATTGGATAAAGTCTTCTATATAAAGTGTAAAAAAAGTTTAATATTTATATATTCTAAAAAATTATTTAGTTAGAAAACAAATAAATTCAAACATTCTTTAATGATGCAAACAGATTTTCAAAAATAGGCTTAAAATCTAGAATTGAATCATGTGTCATATTGATTATATTTAATTATAAACTAGTCATAACGATTACTTTATTGTATTTTACCACATTTAGAAAAGAAAATATATAACTTTCAATTGTTCAAGAACAAAGAAATTGGTATTTAACTAAGAAAATCACCCTTTTGGAACAAAATAATACTTTCAAAACCCTCAATATATTGTTATTAAAATTATAAATTTCCTGTGAGGTTAATTTATTAAATTATGAAACAAACTTTAACTTTTCTTGAGGAATGACTAACGCAAAACAAAAACCTTGTTGTGTTAAAATAGCTGCAGCATAAAAAATTATTGATTCAAGAATACTAAGCCTTTTTTATTTTCAAACATTCTTTTAATAAATGAAGCCTGTATATATTTCAGGATGAACTTTCAAACACTTTAACAATCTCAAAATAAAATAAACATAAAGAGTTGATTGATTAATCCATATGATATTCTAAATAAAATGCTCCTCATTATCTTAATTATCATCAAATTCCTATTATCATTTGTCTACTTGGGTGTACTTAAAAATCGAATTCATGATCACTTTACGAACTGGAAAGTTCTGGCTAGCGCATTATTTTCTCATTACTAAGAATGTAAGGCCATCTATGTCCCATAAACTTCCCATTCTTCCGAATCTTGAGATTTATGATTCCCTGCTATCTAAGTTCCTTTCAAGACATGATCTTTTGTTTTCAAAGGTGATAAATTACCCGGATGTTTTAAAAAGGCAAATTTTTAGATTGGAAAAATAACTTTTGTTTCAAGCAATTTTTTATACGTTAGTGATCGTTTGATAAATTAATCCGAAGAGGAAAATTTATCAAATCTAAAGTAAAGCTTTAAAACATAAACTCAATTTCGGAAATACTTTTCTTAAAATTAATAACTCTCCTAGACATTTAAACTGATTGTGTGTGTGTGTATTATATATTATGCTAATGTATCGAAATCTAGAATATAAGTTTAGGGCTTTTCCTATTAATCAGTGCGAATGATGAAAGCGAATGTCCATACGATCTCGATTATAATGATGAATTCAATTATAATGAATCAATTTGAAATAATTTCACATTTCACAAGTATGACAGTATAATAATTAGATGAACTGCGTGAATATCAATTTGAGTGACATTATTCATCATATAAACTGGGTATATCTGCTATAAGCTTCTGCAGAAACTGGACAGCAAAACTGATTTTAGATATAGGAAGCACTTAAATTTAGTGATGTGGCAATTATTTTAATCATATTCTATCCAATATTTCTAACATCTTAAGTGCTTTAGTGTTTAAATGAAGTATTGTGATTAATATGCTTATATAAAAATGACAGCATTTCAATTATATAAAAAATGTATTCAACGCGATAATTTCTGAATTTAAAATGAGTAAGCGTTTCGAATATATGATCATTTATATTATATAAGATATTGATTAAAAAAAGATTAAAAGAACCTTGAGTATTTGATTAAAGACAAAAAGAAAAATTCGATATTGTCAAGTTTTTTGCATCAAGTCAAGCTGCGCATAATAGTGCATATACCCATATCATTTTCAAAAGTAAATTAATGAAATTGATGAACTGAATACAAAAATATTTTTCTAGACAGACTTAAACTTTCATCGCATAAGTATTTATGGCTTTTAAACTGTACAATGTATACTACAGAATAGTGAAATATATATATAGATAGATAGAGAGATAGATATAGAAAATATCTTTATATATAAGAGTAATTCGAAAGATTTTGATTTAAAAGTATCAAAATTTTTCGAATGACACTTATATATATATATATTTTCTATATATATATTACATATATATATGTATTATATCTGATGTCATGTTTTGTTACGAGAAGTTATTAAAATAGATTAGCTAAAACGCAACTGATTGTTATTATTGTTGCCTTATGTTTCATATTAATTTTGAATAACCACATTCTATAGCAAATTCGTGTGCATAACTATTCATATAGAAAATATTTTTTCAAGGATAATGTTTAAGAACCTATTAGTTAAAACTTATTTCCACACTTTATGTCAAAAATTTTTATAATCAGTTGTTAATATTTCAAATTATTAAGGTCACTATTTTATTGGAAAAATATAACGACTATACATTTTATGAAAAAAACATTCTTTTAACTTTAATTTCAAGCTTTGCAGAAGACAAAACAGAGAAATAAAGAAACATGAAATAAATTTTACTAACAAATCCTCATTGTAAGCTCACAAATAATTTCAATAGCATAAAAACGATGCGATCATATTTATAATCTTAATTTTATGTTTGCAACAAATTTCGTATTAGAAATTAAAATGAATATAAAAGCCATTGTGCTAATAGATAATTTGTAATTATTAATAATTTTGAATCTATTATTATATGTTACAAATGGATAGAAAATTATTTGTGTTTTTGTGAGAATCGTTTCTCATAGGCAACATTTAAAAAATTTCATAAATATATTTGTAATATATATATAGTTAACAGAAGAGCATACTTTGCGGGATTAAGATTTACAATTTTTTAACAAATTAAAATGAAACATATCAATCATGAAAATGTATGCAGATTTAATATACGCAAAAAAACTATTTAAAAACTTTTCTTACAATTTATTTTACATCCAAAATTTCTGTAAAGGTGGATATTTAATGCTGCAGAAAAATCCTTCAGGATTATAGCATCTTCCGTAAAAGCAGCGCCAAATCTTTCATTCACGTGGAAGCAATGGCAGAAACCAGCAAAATACCTTTTGAAATAAATCTCGTTATATTCCAACGACAACATTTTTCTTGTTTCATATTGAACCTAGAAACGTCTCAGAATTTCAAAATGGGGATAAAGCAGTAAAATTTTATATTTATAACGGGAAATCCGAATCTTTTTTTTATATATACGCCATGTTAAATGGCAAAAGCTGAGACATAAGAATTGGAAAGAATTCCAAAAACGAAATAACGCCAAAAAATTCTTAGAACATTAAACAAATTTAAAGAAAGGAGAGGTGGGAAAGTTCTCAAGAAAGAGAAGATTAGAGAAACAGCAAGAAAAAATAATCTCCTTTAAAATGGCGACAAAATGATTAAGAGTTCTATAAGGATTTATTCAAAGAAATAAATTCAAATAGTTTCAGCTTTTGTTTTTTTAGGTTAAAGTGAAATTGCCATTAAAATTTTATTTCTTGAATGAAGTAATTTAAACTGTACATTTATTCTAAAACTGAAAATGGAATAAATTTTATTTATTGCCAAAATCCAAAACTTTTATCTTAAATATATAATTAGGTTCATAGAAGTGCTTAGTGTTTTATGTAAAAAGAGCATAAAAAATTGGAAGGAGAATTTTTATTTGCTTTATAAAAAATCTACTTTAAATTAAAACGTTCATCACATTATTAATGATTATTTGATTATTATTAATGGTTAATTGATTATTAAATTTTTTTGACAGATTTTTCAACAAAATTCTTTTATTTGGATTAAAAATGAACAGGAGTTCTAACTAAGTTGTCATATAAAATCTTTAATTACTACTGTATTTAAAATAATTTTAATAGTATTTTATAAAAATTAATAACTTAGAATTGCTTTCATTATTTTGGTGTTTAAAAATATTGTCCCTTTTACATGGAAAATTTACAAAAAAACATGTTAAATTGACCAATCTGATATTACTCTATATCTAATCTAATTTGATATCAATTCAATCTAATATCAATCCTAAAATTTTGAAGATATATTTGATAAATTCATTTTAGATTATAGCATTTAATATATAAAGATTTGATAGTTTTTTTTTCTTTTTTATGCTTTTTTACGTTACACGAAATTTAAATTATCTATTGTTGAGTTCTAACTAAACATAAATTTATTCTTATTGGCAAGTTTGAACAACAATCATAAGACTCGCCTCTTATCACTTTTAAAGTTTATCAATGAATTTATCAGTCTTCTAAAATATATTTAATGTATGTTGTAGAGGAATATATTGAGTATACTGCCTGGAAAGCAAGAGATTCTTTAAGTAAATTTTCGTTCTATTGCATTAGTAATAATTACTTCAGCATTTATGGATTATCATCTGTGTAACTAATCCATAATTATCATTTATGGATTAGTTACATAGAGATAATTTTCATCGTATAGATTTAAACAAAAATTGAAAAATATTCGAGAATAATAGACATTAAGGTAAATCTTAATTTGCTAAGTTAATTGCTTACACATTTGACGGTGCTTAAGAGAATTTATTCTCGTTGGTATAAATATCTAAAAAAAGGAAAACATAAAATTCTAAAAAAATGATTGTATTTAGTCCAGAGAACTTATTTTCTGTGAACGCGTTACACTAAATATACTAAGCTGGTAGCTGAACGATTTTTCCTCTGATCTTTGGTACAATTACTCGTAGGCAGTACGACCTTTTTTAATAAAGGCCATGAATATTTATAGAAAAAAGGAAAACATGAAATTCCAAAAAATGATAACATTTAGTGCTTAATTCCTAATTTCTGAGACCGTTATACTGAATATCCTAAGCTGGTAGCTGAATGCCTTTTGCTTTGACCTTTGGTTCGGAGTGGTTCATAATTTACATTAAACTGTAGATTTTATTCCATTAGATTGCTGAAAGCTGATCACTGATCGACAAAAAAACTAAGACAATCTATGTTGAATAATGATATTAATTTTTAGCTTAAAATCATTTGCAAACTTACAGTGGAAAGAACATCCATATTTTTTCCTATGTATGAATATGAAGGCAAACATTTAATTGTTTCACCGTAAATAATGGTAGGCCTAATCTTTTTTTAAATGGAAACTCTGGTTTTATTCTACTCATTATTGAATAAAAGTTCTGTTCCTGCATACATATTCTATTGAGGGGAAATGCTTTGTTTCTTTTCAGATTTAATTCCTTGGCACCCGTGCATAGTGTTTGGGAAAACTCCGTCCAGAAGGTAAAAAGCATTGATATAACATGTTTTACAACCATTTTCTGCTGTTGGCTTAAGTTATGCTGTGTGAAAGGAGGCATTTAAGGAATAATCGAAATCATTTAATGTAAAATCTGAATCAAATAATCAAAATAAATTGACGAAAAATGTCTATAAATTTTACTGAGTATGCAATAAACAACTTATCTCTTCCAATAGTATAATTTAAGTTTAACTTTTTTTTTGCATTTCAAATTTATCATTATTGCCGGGACAAAGAATAAACTATTAAGAGCTTAAAACTCAAATAAAATTCAATTTTTTTATAGATTAGTATTTGCAAACATTCGCAGTGATATTTAAGGACAAATATGCAAAATTATTCGCATTAGAATAAAAACACTTGTAGTCCATTATGGGAAAATATTGAAAAAAGAACATGTTAAAATAATAAAAGAAATCAATATTAGTGTGGAAACCATACTTTTTGTGTCACTAAATCAAAAATGCACTAGAAATGCCTTGGATATAAATTAAATTCCATCGACATGAATTTAAGAAAAGTTAATATAAAGTCCGTAATTAGTCTCGAATTCCTAGTTTTAGAAGTCGCTATCTAATTGATAACTCCTAATCTTAAAATTTTTGACTTTAATAGCAATAACACTCATAGGAATAGAAAGTAAAAGACCACATGAAGAAGCAACACGTAGCAAAGAAGAACCTTAAATTTTAGAAGACATTGAGTTTAGCAATTGCACAGTGAATTGAAAAAAGTTGTGAATTGTTATTGAAGAAGTTGAAGCAGGAATGGAATTAATTGGCTGGTATATAAATGTCCTCATATTCTATAACAATATGTCCATACATAATACAAAAGCATTAACATAGTAATCAAATCTAGTGTACAATATTTAGCATTAAATAATTAGATTGAATTATTGACCAACATATAAATTACCACTGAGTATCTAATTACTAATGAGTTTCTGAATGGTAAATTTCGAGATATTATTGTTCTCTATATGGGTAAACTGAAAATTAATCTATAGGCAATCAATATGTTTGAAATAAAAGAAAATAAGGATGGTCCCTAATAATTGCACTTAGTCAATGGAAACTTTACATTTAATTCGAAAATGCAGAGCTATTTATAAGAATAATTATTAAAATTGTTAGGAACAATCATTTTAAAGTGAATCAAATATCAGTAGGTCATTTTTAGTGTATTTTGCTTATCAGCATTTTTTTAAAAGAAAAATTATTTATAATGTTGATAAATAAGTTGTTTATTCAGAAAATTTAGTTTTCTTTCTATAAATAATATTTTTTCTAGATATATGATCCAAGTATAATAATTACTGACTGTAAAATTTTGTAAACTGTCGGCAAAAGTATTTAATTACCGCCTTTTTACAAGAAAATTTCCTAATGAGTATGTTTAACTATAATCTTTAAGATTTAACTTAATTACTTTCAAAATATTATTAAAATTGTGAGATCTACATATATGTCTAAAAGAATTAAAACTCTTCAGTGAAACCCTTCAGACCAATATTAACTATTTTTTAATTAAGACATTAATTATTTTAAATGCAACCAACAACTTTATCTTAAGTGCTCTGATGATGGGCACTATTAATCACGAGCATTATTGTTGAATAATTACATTCATATGTGTATGTCGATTTTCAAGATTCCAGAACTCAACTTATTTTCCAATTTTAGTGCTTTATTTTAAATTTCTCGTAGATTATAAAATAATATGCTTAAAATTATTTATATATATATTTGTTTTAAGCACACTAATGTTTTCTAAAGTTAACCGAATTTGAAACTAAGAAAAAATTTTAACAGAAAGTTATATATAAAAAAAGTCATACCATTTGTTATTCAATTACCATTGAAGCCTTCCTCTGGTACAATTGAAGTACTGAGTTAAATTTAACGAGCAAACATCAAATAAATCCTTCTATCGCATTTTTTCTCTCTCTAAACTGTTCATAACCACAAAAAGAAATAAAATGAAAACAACAATATTTTCTTCGCCAAATTCTCTTTCATTTCGCCACCTACATTTTTATTTTGAGATTAAGTACTTGGACATAAAAAGCTAGACTAAAATGTTTTTACAACGTTACTTTCTTACCAAACAACACATTATATCCTTAACAAAATAGCGGTAGCGTTAAGCATGATGTAAAAAAATAATAGTTGGTCATTTCAACAGCCACCCTTGAGAATACTTTTCATACAAAGCCATTTGGTCAATCTGACCGCAAGCACGAATGGACATTAACTACAACTGCAAAAAAAAAGGACTATCATTACCTCGGCTGAAAAGTAATAAAGAATGATTTCTCTAAGATTTTTCTGGAAAAGCAACTGAATGACTAAAAATTTGGAAAGGATACTTTTGGGGATTCTTTCTTATTTCTTACCAAGCCTTCCACCCTGCTCTTTGGAATGACCTTGGTGGACACTTCTATGGTGATATTGGGATATGCTTCCCCTTCCCCAACTCGATTCGCCTTTCGCATCTCTTCACTGCAGATTTCGAAAGAAGGGAGGAAAAAAGTAAGGGACTTATCTTTCCTGGCTAATGGCTAAACTCCAACTTTTATTTTTTTTTCCGACAGTATAATCGACTTTATGGACACCCTTCCCTTCCGAATAAAAAAAATAAACAAAAAAAAAGCCAAATCTTATTTTAGATTTTTTTTTTTTTTTTTCGATCGAGAATCGATGGGGAAAACTCTCCTTGCGAGAATGAAAGTTTTCCTTCGCTTGGCATTTGTTTGTATTGCTCTGGCAAGAATGATTGTGCTCTCAATACATATTTTTAACTGAAAAGGATACATTTCGATGAAAAGGGAAACCTCGCAAGGAAATGCGGATAAGAAAAAGTCGAAAAGGTAGAGTTTATAAAAGGGCAAATAACTATTTGAAAGTATTGGTAAAAATAGTAATATTTGCCGTTATTTATTAGTTATTGGCCACGTGAAAGATATTTCTCAATCATAGTCAGCTTTTTATCTTAAAGTAATAGTGATAAAATGGTTTTATTAATAAAAAACATATTAAGAAACTTTCATAATATTTTACTTTATACATTATTGAAGTAAAAAAATAGCAAATCGAATTTCGCAGCTGTTGAGTTACTATAGATGAATTATTCAATGGACTTTTGCAGATTCTTTCCATTTTTCGAAACATATTGCAGAAGAAATGTATAAAACCTTATTTAGTTAGGTGTACGTAATAAACAATCAAAGTTATTAAAATTTGTTTAAATACTGAATAAATAAATTTTGAGGTACAAACTTTAGTAGCTCTAATTGAGTTACAAAAAACTCATAAAAAAATTTTGATAAATATTCTTTTAGCAACTATAGATGGATTACTCAATGGACTTTTGCAGATTCTTTGCATTTTTTTAAACATATTGCAGAAGAAATGCATTTTTCGAAACATCGGTACATTGAAACATTTGCAATGTACCAATGTTTCGAACATTGAAACATTTGTTTGAATTATTGTATTGAAACATTTGCATTTTTCGAAATATATTGCCTTATTTAGTTATGTGTACGTAATAAACAATCAAAGTTATTAAAATTAGTTTAAATATTAAGTAAATAAATTTTATGGTACAAACTTTACTAGAGCTCAAATTGAGTTACAAAAAACTCATAAAAAAGTTTTGATAAATATTCTTTCATAAATTTATTACGACAATAGTAAAATAATTATTATAATTATTTTACTATTGTCGATATAATAGTAAAATAATTATGATTAATTATTTTACTATTATATCGACAATAGTAATATAATTAATCAATTTAATAATTATTGCAAAAAAATTGATTATTCATAATTTTTAAAATTAAAAAACTACGTAGTTAATTTTTAATTATAAATACACATTGATTACAATTTTGTGTATAGATTAGATTAGTTTTTCCCAATGTTCTGTTTTTTACCTTGTCACGGATAAACAGAAAATTTATGATGTCAAATTTAATAATCGCAAGGAGCAAAAGATTATTTTATACATTTTGAAATGAATTTTTATACCCTTTTTTAAAAAAATTCTAAGCTATTTTGACAGTTTCTAAAACAAAATAAAAAGAAAGGTTTTAAAGTATACTAATCTTACTACCCATAAAAAATCCGTTATTTTCTCAATATTTTTATAAAAACAGTTCTTTTGAAAATCAAATTTCATTTTTATCGAATGCTACAAAAGCTTATCTCGTTATGTAAATTTCAAAAGCAAACCAATAAAAACTTATAAGTACTAATAATGATATACTAAGCTAATTTAAAAATAATTTGGTTAATTTTTGTAGCTAAAAAGTAGTGATGTTTATTTTTAAAAACATTTATTTGTATGGCATTTTTTTAACTAAGTAATATGTTTATTTTTTATTTTTTAAAGTAAAAAAACAAATATATTTCTCAAAATACTTATTTTTTGAGAGATCATGTGATATGAAAATTTTTTAATTATTATTTTCTAGCCAATCTTGGAAATTTACCAAAAAGATATAGATTTTAAACAAGGACACTAAACCTGATTAACTTTAATGATATTAATTCTCATAACTTAAATATAGAAATAACATTTACATTAAGAAGAACAAAACTTATATGTGTGTGTGCATTAGGGAATGGTGTTAATTACTTCAAATAAGTACCATAATTAAAAAATACATTTATAGACGTTCTTCACCAAATTGTCATTTAGAATTTTTAATCTTTATGTACTATATAAAATGAATGATAAAAACTATTGAAACTATTACTTGGAAAAACAAACTATGCATTAAAATGAGAGGCATATGAAGAACATATATTCATTAATTTTTATACCTAAAAATCTGGATGTTTATAATTTTAAAGAGATTTATTTCTACAATCAATTAAACTTTATTATAATATTGATTTGGAAAATGTTGAGTACTACATTACTTACTGAATTTCCAAAAGTTCAGGATATTTTTGTACTACGTATTTTTATTTATTTATTTTTTTTTTTTTCAATTTTCAAAATTTTTGTTTAAAAATATACTTGAATTTAGAGTAATTGTCTTGTAACTATGAGCATTATCTATAACTATGATTTATTTCTTATACTGTTTATAAAGGCAACTATATATGTGACAGAAATAATATTCTTGAATATGTATTTTGATTAAATGATATCGTTAGAAACATTAAAAATTATTTTAAAATATAACTCAAATATTTCAGTTTTTCTAACTTATTAATAAATAATTTATTTAGCAATTATGATTTAAATAAAATGCTAGTCATATATCATTTAAACAATGAAGTAGTTTTAGAAGCCATTAAATTTAAGATTACTGGTAGTTTAAAGACACATTTTTAAAAATACAAATTCATTAGAAAATAAATGATATTAAAAGATTATAGTGACTAAAACAAATAAAACAGGAAGTAGTTTAAATTATAGCTTTAGATTCTTCATTTTATATATTTTGCTTTTACAACCCTATACTAAAATATCAAATGATGTGCAATTTACAGGAATATGTTTCCTGAAACAGCACCAACATCCTCAAGCTACTATCAAAAGATGAGATCCTGATCACAAACAACGATTCTTACCAAAAACAAAAAAAGCACAAAATCCTTATTGGTTTAATATACTTAAAACTTTTAATAATATGCATTTTATATAACTGCATCAGAATTAAATTAACACTGATAGGCAAAGATACCTTTCAGGATATGGTATCTTTGCTTGTGGATTGCAATTGACACAACCAAAATTCCGACTTGCAGTCTATATACGCTTGCCGCAAGTTTTTAGAATTCAGTAGATGAACGAAAGAGGCACCTGTAATTTGTCATATTTTAAATGTTAAATAAATTGTTTTACAATCAAATATTGAAGTGAGAATTGGAAGAAATTAATCTGAATTTAAAACAGGAAAAAAGTGATGATTATTTTTAATTTCTTAGGCAACAACAAATAAACTTTTTTGCAATGATTTTTGTTAGCTAAAAGAATGGAAGGAGATATAAGAATAGTCTTCAGCTGAAACTATTCTTTAATGTCAGGTGTGACAAGATACTAATATTGTAAATGTAGTCATGATCGTTGTGCAAAAGCATTTTTAGGTATATGTATGGAGAAATATCTTTGCTAATTACAAAATTTTCATTAATAACTTATAAAGTTCACTGAGAGGAACTAAGAAATCTAATTTGCCCACTGTTGTTATATAAATGACTATAGTAAATTTTCTTTTAAAGGGTTAAATTTTTAAAGTCATGGTATATAGGTGTTACATAAAAAAGAATTAATTTTGTCGTAGAAATAATAGACGTTTTTGTTGATTAAAATAGCAATATAATTTGACCTTGGTATTTAGTTTACATATTAGTTTGGGGAAAAAGAAATCCATTATTTTCACGTGAACTTTATGTAACTTCTTTTGGATTCGCTTTGTAAAAAGGCTTAAAACAGTTTTCATGTAGATTTTTAGGTCTTGCGCGTTACTACTGCTGACTTGCGGTCAACTTCGACCATTTTTGATATTTTACAGACATTTTCGACGATGCTGTATCCACATGCGAGGTGCATCTCTAACATCAGAAATACCCGAACGGAATCGAACAAACAAAAATTGTACGTAACTGCTTGTTACAGTCTTATATAGGACGATAAACACCTTTCACAATTTTAGCAACCTGGCAATCTTTTTCACCGTTACAAGAGAAAAACGAAAATGTATCGAATTTTCTGTTTGTTGTCTTCCATTTTTAAAACCTTGTACTTGTATCTGAATTAATCAAACAAAAAAACGCAAGAGGATATTTTAGTGTCAAATGTCAGCTTTCCAACGAGCATAAATCTAAAATTGTTTGATATATACCTCACGAGATATCGATCACTACAGACGTCTACCGAAAAAATAATGGATTACTTTTTCCCCAAACTAATATATTTTAATTACTGTTCATTATATGAGATGTTTGCGAAGTCATAATAAATTTGAAATAAGGATAAAACTTATAAAATATTATTAGTAATAATTGCAGTTAGTTATAGAAACTTTAAATATATTTGCTTTTTAAAACAGGAAATTTTTATAAAAATACCAAATAATAATTTTATATCCTGTTTATTTTAATTCTTAGTGCAAATTTGAAACATATGGGAAGTTTTTTCATGGTGTTACATTTTCGATGACCAGGTGTGCATTTTCCACTTATGCCTTTTTAAAAGAAGATATAATATATTTAAAATATACAATCCAAATACTATCAGTTTCAATTATTAATGTCGGAGGATATTTTGGTATTTTCTCATTAAAATGATATGAAGCAGAAATGATATGAACTATAAATTAATGTTTTCATCATTGTTTACAATAAAAAATGAGTTAATTTAAGTGCATACTTAGTATATTTTTTTATAATTGGGTGATACATAAACATTTTCTCACTGCTTTGTATTTCTGCTTTCCAACCAAAGCTAAATAAATATTTATATGTATTAACTCTTATTCATCACTAAAAGCAATTATGCTATTAACTTTAAAGAATACCAAATAGGAAATATTTTGTGACTTTGATGGAATTTTCTTATCCCCATTATCATAATAATGATATTATCAGTTCTCCTTCTATCGAACCTTATAATTTCTCAAAACTGAAAACAACATTAAAAATTATAAAAATATGGAAATTAGTCAGTTAAAATTGAACATGAAAGTCTTTCATATTTTATTTACCTGTCAGCTACATCAACCAAAAATGTATAAAATACATTTTTTTAGCTGTTTCATTCATATTTAAAAAATATATAAGAGAGAGACATTTCTTAATTATCATTATTCCTATTCACGTTGTTCTTGTTGCATATGACACTTGGATAAGCCAAGCTGGGTGAATGAAATCAGAAAGAGCATCTTCCGTTTTTGAACAGAGCACCTCCACTATGGGTGTAAAAGTACGACTTTGGCTCTTAGATGGCCTCACCATCAAGAGTCTACTAATCTAGAGTTAGAAGCCCGAGAAGACCCAAGACGAGAGGTATTAATTTGCAATGGGAACATGGAGGACATTGTGGCAATGACATATTTTACTTGTTCCAGTCGCCATTAGTGAACACGACGGATTTATGGATAAGCCGGGATTCGAACTCACCACCTTTTGATAACGAGAATGGTGCCCTAACCAACCAGTCCGCCGCAGCCCTTCTACTCATGTTAAACAGTTAAACATATTTAAACATTTATAGCTAATTAACATTTTTTGTTTTCGATAAAATATTACATTAATTAAATAAAAATTACTTTAATTGTATCGATTTTTTTCATTCATATCGTTCACCATTTCTGACAAATGAATTGAAAAATTGTTTGGAGGTTATAGCCTGTAATTTGAATTTTTTTCTCATCATAATATTAAATACAGATTCATAAATTTTAGGCACAGGACTTCGGGTATGTAATAATTATTTCCTATTAATAAAGATACAATCGAGTATGCATACCTTTTTATTTGGCCCATTGCAGATTTTAATTAATAAACTGATTTGTTCATAAACTAAAAAGAGAACAATAAATTAAAAAAAAAGCTGGTAAGGAGTTACAAATGAAATATATCTTAAAGTAGAGTATCTAAAATTATATTTTTTTTTGTATTTGCAACAATATTTAACTAAATCAGACCAAAGCAGCATTTTTCGAAGTATTTTATAATTTTTTAAACTAGATGCCAAGAATCGAATTACTATGTCAGTGAAAGATATACCAAAATGTTTTCTCACAAATAAATTATTAGCTTTCAAGTAAACTAAATGCTTATATAACGATAAAATTATAAAAATACTAAGCTTAAAGTATTTCCAAATGTACATTAGAGCTATCTTCTTATCTGTAAATAATATATAAAAACAAAAAATATGAGAAGATCCTGAGCTGGTAATTAGCATCATATTTCTACAAAATGAAGCATATAGGCTTAATTCATTCATGATGAAAACAACAACACATTCCTTTCTTTGACGAAAATTAATGTTTCTACTATTCACGAAAGTATGAAATGCATGCAATGCTACCTAAAAATGTTAGATGTACAGTTGGACTACAATTTGAGTTAGATTTGAATTAAGATATATATATGTGTGTGTGTAACAGTTCGTAACGGAAAGTTAATTAACAGTTCTTATAAAGAAATATAATCCATTATTGTAAATAATTTTGCAAATTATGAGTAATCCTTGAAAAATATCTTCTAATGTGCTTTACTATCTGAAATGCTTAAGTCAGATATGCTTACATGAACTGTTAATCCTTTCCAAAGAATACCTAAATGTTTCAAGCAAATTCTGATTATTTTCATTTAAAAAATTACAATTAAATTTAAACAAATTTTTCTCTAAATGATTTTACTAGTATTTTAAACAAGTATAAACTTAAAAATGATTAATTTTTTTAAAGATTACTTTGTTTTGTTTATAGTTTTGATAATTTTTTTTCAACCGACTAAAGGGTACATTAAAAAAGTTATTAATAATAATTCTTGTCTAATTTTATTTGCTTCATTATTTCAAAGCAATCGTTAGATAATGAACTATCCCTTGCCTGAAGGAACAATCAATTCAAACATCACATCAATTAATTTTTTCTTTTATTAAACAGAGTTGAATTTTTTAATATATTACATTTCTTTTGTGAAAATATATATTTTTTAAATTTTTACACGTTAAACTTTATTTCAAATAGGAGGTTACATTTTTATTTTCGCTATTAAAAAAATTTTTTAATACACGATATTAACATTCCTATATAATATATTGGACAAACACTGCCATATTACAGGTAGTAATTATTTTTTAAAGTTATTCTTGGGTATAATTAATTAACTGCAAAGCTATTTCGCACTTTAATCTAAACGATATTGTTTGCTTCATATTGAGTATAAATACTAAGAGATAAAAATTCTAATTTAGAATTAAATATAAATAAATCTTTAAATGTTCTAAGTAGCATCTAAATTCAAAAGAAAATGTAAAAAATTTTAATACAAAAAAAGCATTCTAAAACCAAATTCAATAATGAGAAAGATACATTTTCTAATACTAATTTGAATTTATTGTATGCAGTTTCGATTTTTTGTTTTGAAAGATTTGAAAGGTATAAAAAATACAACTTGTTTATAATTTAAACACAAATACAAATATTAAAAAAGAGAATAAAACAAGCAATAAAAGATATAATAGAGCAAGAAAATTTCAAAAACGTTACATCATTTCATAAGCAAAATACAAACGAACTTCAACGCTTTTGTTTGTGTTTTATTTAGAAATAAAAAGAACTTAATACAATATAAGTTAAAACAATACAGTTACTTATCGGATTTTTGCTACAAGTTAAATAAATAAATAAATCTGTTTTTGAATTAAAATTCCAGAAATTAGTTGAAATATATAACAGAAAAGTTTATCGAATTTCGTTACGTGAAAGACATAAATAAAACAACGGATATTTAAGAAGAATAAAACAAATATTATCTTCGACAATACACACATTTTACCAAAACAAGAATGTGGATAATTTCGTTCACAGCACCGTCATCCTAATGAATGTAATTATCGATAATTTTGACACATGACAGCTGAAAATTTTATTTCATTTTTGTTTTCGAGAATGTTTATTAAAAGTTTCTGTTCATAAATTTACAAACACAATCTCGTCATACTAATCGAAATGTCAGACTTCATCTTATTTAAAACAAGAATTTGACTTAATAACAATGAATTTTACGAAATAATTTCGCGAAAGAATGCTGACATGTTCTTTAAAGACTAAAGATGGAATGTGTTGAAAACTCATACATACGGGAGTATAGGGATGTCATTCAAATATCCGAAGGCCGTGAACTTTGATGACATGATTTTCTTTACTTTGAAGAAAATTATAATGAAACTTATATTAAATTTTACATTTTAGTTTCAACTGCTTTTTTTTATATTTCTATCATTTAATTTCAAAAGTACTTGATAACTTTTGAAATAGGATTTGCTTAAAATATAAGTTATAAATAGTAATTAAGTATATTTTTTAATTATATATATAATTTTAAATTTGAATCCTTTGCATAATAATGCATAATATATAAATATTTTCTAATCTTTGTGAGTTACTACTGGAATGTCATATAGCACTATTGACATTTTTAATAGTAGCTAATCATCAGAAATTAGTACCTCTACTTTATTCTTATATTTTAAAATATATACTCAGGAGCATTAAAAATAAAGCACCAAAAAGGGAGTATGACAGAAAAAGGAAATTTAGTACACATAATGATACAGATGTGAGATTCACTTGATTCAAATTAATTAAACAAATACAGTGCAGCCTCAATAGTACGTCTAATTGCTTCCTGATGAAAAACATACCACCACATGGTCCAGCATTGAGTTAATAGAATCAGATGTTATCTTGAGACAGATATGCCCACAAATTTTGAACAGACATTTACAAATTATTTACAATGTGATAAAGCTGCATCTGGCGCTTGAGCTGCTCCTAAACAAGCTCTATCGGGGACAAGTCCGAGGAGCGGGCCGGCCATGGAAAAATCTGAACATGACACAGAAAATCATGAGCAATTTGAACTGAATACGGAAGATCATTAACTTGCAGAAAAATTGCATCTGGAAGATCATTTAGGAATGATCTCAAGTGGGGTTGAAGAAAGGCATAAACATAATGCTATTCCGTTAAGGTTCTAAGCACCACAATTAGAATGAACCAGCTTTCATAGGCTATACCCTCAGACCATTATGGCTTCTACATGGACAATGGATAGCACGACAGCATGAGTGAAAGAGTACCGTTCACTAGGGTTCCTCTCCACCCGTACTCGGTTGTCATCTACCCCAAAATGAAACAGGATTCATCACTAAACAACATGTTTTGTCAATCGGTGGCATTCCAGGTTGCTCGGGCTTAGTTCCACAATTGCCGATTTTCCAATGTTAAAGGCAATGCACAAAATGGGCACTTGGATAGCAAATTGGCTTCCGCAAAGCATCTGGAAATGGTTTGTTGAAAAACTGGCACCCCTACATCTACGTGTATCTCAGAATGAGTCACTAAGGGATGTCATTTTTCGCATGCTAAAGTCCTTTTAGCGTCAGCATGTGATTGACATATTTCTGAATCTTCCACTCTGAGCCAGTTTGAATAAAACCCACTTCCTTATTGTAGTACCACTGCCGGGTGAGTGATTATGCTCATTGGCACCAAACTTGACTCATTAGCATATCGGATCTTATCGTATTTATTTGCAAATTTTTCTTTATGTGCCTTTCTTCCTTCTTGGTGTGGTATTTTCAATGTTCCTGAGTGTATATAGACTCAAACTTCCGCTTATTATGTAACCGCTTTTTCATACAATATCTTATACAGAAATGGCTCGAATTATTTTGTAAATTCAACAGCATATTCTATATCTTCACTTCTAAATGGTCTTTAAAATTTACGATGAACTGTTTATTTCGACTAATACATAAGACCTATTGAAACTTTCCATGAAATCAAATAAAAATTTCTGAAACTATTATCTCAGACAACTGTGAAACAAAAATTGAAGAATATTGCTATATTTCTAATTGAAATATAAGTCATTAAGACATTCTAATCAGAATCCATAGAGTTTTAATAATTTGTTGAAAGTTGAATACATTTTTAAATTAAACCCAAGTATTCATTTTTCATACTTAACAAAAATTTCTGCGGATTCAAACTAGAATTTAATTTCTAATAGTAACCACTTACTTTCTCGTGCTAATGCTTAATATTATGAATTAAGAACTTAAAACAAGTCAGATTCCTATCTACATTTTAGTTTTACTTTACTTGTCTAATTTTACTAATTTAAATTTTTCACAGTAAGTGTAAAAAGATTAATTAAAGTATTAGATTAGTCTTTTTATATTTATTATTTATTTATAGTGCTTTTGAACTTCATTCTTACATGTATATTTCCATTAACTGCCTTATATTTACATTGTATAGCATTTTCTAGGTATGAAGACATTGTTGAAAAGAGTCAGAAAGCCAATGAACTAGTAGCTTAAGTGCCAATGTCTATCATTTATCAAACTGAAAAAGAATCATGTATCGACAACTCTTAATGTAACTGAATTATAATTAACTATTTATTTACTTTGAAAAAATGCTTTTTAATAACCTCAAGTGTGTTTTTAAACCACAGGTGATACAACTAAAATTGCATTTTCAAAAGATGAACCATATCTTGATTATAAATTAGAGAAATATTCCAGATGGTTATGGTACGCACAAGAACCACATCTGTGATTTCTCCTCTCCTTATTAACTTTGCTTGCCTCCTATTAATAATGCGAAAATTTAGCAGAAAATTTACAGTAGTCATTCATGTAATTATTAGTTAATTTGTGGTTAATAGAGATTAAATGTTGTTGTTTATATCAACTATAATCTTTTTTCATTAAAAATATCACTGAAATAAATGAACTGTTAGGAGTAATTTTCTCAACCATAACATAGGAAATGATTCCATTTACTATGTCATTCCCTGCTTTATTTCTAAAAGGTTAGAGAATGGAAATAAGTTTTCTTTTAGAAATTGGCAAAGGTAAAAGAAAAGCAGCATTTAATTTAAAATAATCTCAGAGATTTAGATGATACTAACTGATAATATATTAAATTTTCTTTGAATAAAAGTTAAGTGCTTTTAATTTTTAATCAAAAGACTTGTGACTTGAAGAATTTTAAAATGCTGTTAGAGCTTCCAGAAAGCTTTGTCAGGTTAATCAAAATCGAGAGTCCCGCATTTCTATTTTTTCTTAAAAAAGTATAAAAAAAATACAGTTTATGTGTCTATGTTTGAATATTTCTTAGGGAAGAATCTTTTTGTACAAATGCTTTTTGGAAAATAATAAATTATTACTGACAAGTAAACTTTTGTCGAAACATAAAATTTTTCCTAAGAACAGTCATTTGAAGTGGTGATAGTGAAAAATAATTTTAATTGAATGAAATGCTTCAGGTGTAACAGCAAATTTCATAAAATTATTATAGTATTTTGAAATTTATGTCACTGTTGATATTATAAAGTATTTGACTTACACTAAGACAAAAAAATAATTTTACAAAATTTTTATCTAATAAAATGTGGGAGAAGGAGTCTGACTTAAGAAAGAAAAAAGATTATATGAGTTAATTTAAAGTTGGGGTTGTGTGTCTGATTTGATTTATTTTGTCTGGTCACTTTTGCGCAGGAAGGGGATTTGTAGTTGTTAGTGAATTTTGAACTACTTCAATATCCAAGTCTAATATTGGGATTGAATCAACAAACTCAACCCAGAGTGTAATAATTCGGTTTATCTAAATTTTCAGGAATGAAAAAATATTGGAGTAGTGTTACACTTGCAAATCACTTTATATGTGAAAATATTCGTGATAAAAAGACAATTTGTAGAAGTAAGTAGGATGTTTGTATGATAAACTTAATTCTCTTTTATCATTAGTATAGTCATACTTTATACACTGAAACATTATTAATAACGCAGTCTTAAGTATTGTTAAAGTCACTTCACCGACGACATCAAGTTTCCTTTTCACATGTTTATGCAGTATTGTCTAATTTTTCCCACAATTTAGACGTTATTCAAAATATATAGTTTATATTTCAGAAACTTAATATTTTAATATTTATGAAGTTTATATCTTGATATAATCATTATGAGCAGATTAAAAAATATAATTTCGGCTACTTGTATTCAAAGACAACAGAATGTCTTTAGATTATTGAATAAATAAAGTGACTTAATTTCGAGAGAATTTACACTGTACTCAAATAATTTTGAATGCAATTGGGATATAACAAAAACTGAATAAGAATGATGGCCCTGATCCTTCCTCAAATTACTACTTTTTTTCGATCCATTAAAATTCTGGTTAAATCTATGAATTTGTTGTTTGGTTATACAATTAGCTAAATGATCTGGAAATAATCAAGCTAATTTTGTGAAACTTGATGCAAAAGATTAAATTTTGAAAGATATAAAGAATGGGGACAAGTAACTAGTGCAAATGTGGTCACAATACGGGTTGTTGATTGTACAACTAAGCACATTGGTATTAAAAGGTTTATCAAGATGTGCTGCAAAATCATATGATCGCCTCTCTCAATAGTCAATAATATCTATTTCTTCATTTGAAATGATGATATCTATATATCTTATTTTGTCCATACTTTGAGACTGTTTTATGGGCATTTGACACAAGAAAAGTATTAGTAAGTATAGACTTTCCTGCAAGCCAAAAATACAAAATTTCGCTTAAATATTCTGACAGGAGAAATTACAAAATGCTCAACATCGAATTGTTTTTAACCCCTTCTAATCCTACAACAACTTACCAGGCTTCTGATTTGGTAAAATTACTTGTTGAGACGTCTCATTCATCGAAACAACGCGGAATGTCGATCATTCTTTTCTGCTGTGTCTAACATTAAGTTTAAAGTCAATCTCATTCGCTGCACTAATGATCTTCTACGTCAATCTCAAAATTTTCATGCTGAGAAGTTTCATTTGTGACTTTTTTCCTCCATTTTATGAAACAAAATTGTTTATACCGTAATTTTATAAAAGACTTAGAATATTATTTAACTATTTTGAGCAGTGTATGTCAGTGTTGATCATTTATATTATATTTAGAAAACAAATTTTTTATTTCAGATATTTTAATAAAGGTTATACATTAGAAAATTTTCAAATTACAATTGTTTTCCTGGGGAAAAAATATCATAAAAGTAAAATAATTTCCATTAAGTGATAAAAATGCTATAAAAAGTTTTAGTAAATACAGTTAAAAAATCAAAATAAATACTAAAAAATTTCGTAAGTCGTTCCTTGATTTAATTTTGCTTGTAATTTGAAATATTTATTTAAAATGAAAGCATCTAACAATTCAAATACATGAATAAAATTTTCCTTCGCATTGGTGTAACAATTCTATCATCGCAAATACATCTGTATTTCGATCACATTATACTGATAAATACAAGTATTCCTCTTCGAGGAAATGGAAACTATTATAGAAAATTCGTAATATACTTCCTGATGTCTGTGAAAAAAAAAGCGAAAACTCATTTTCCAGAAATTTGCAGAAGACATTCTCAGTTTATATGTATTCCTATTTATTTTTTCTGTTTTCTTGATCCTGTAGCTGAAGGAATATAATTATCAATGTAACGTGACGAGGATCGATAATTGATTGAATCTTCTTATATTCATGAAGCTCGCTGTTCCCTTCCTTTCTCTTGAGTCTGATTGCTATCTTCAAGCCTGATTGCTGTCTCTGACGATCATTTGCTTTTGATTGCGCCTTCTTTTCTTCCTCGCTGATCTTTCCTCCAATATTCTTACGGATAGAACGCACCAATACACAAGTTCAATCATCCGTGAACTGAAGGAAGAACAAACTCAGAATCTCTAATTCTCGGACATATGGGAGTTATGCTATAATTATGTCCAATATTTTTGTCACAACATCATTATTCACATTAAAATAGAAAAGTAGGATATTCTTTTCAATGCATATTACAGGAAAGAAAAATGTGCTAAAGTTACTGAGCAAGATACTTTCAATTTCATGAATTCAGATTTATAATCAATTTGGATTAGAAGTAATACAAATTTTAGTCATTTGTCCTCTATATCATGCGCCATAAATCATAATTAATATAACTGAACAGATAACAATTAACATCATTTATGCTCCGTGAAAGATATGTATATTATTGAAACGTTGTTAGTAATTTCTGCTAGAAAATTGATTCCATATAGTTATTACAAAGTATTTTGGATAGTATCTTTCAATTTCTAGTTTACTCTTCAAAACCAATTTTTTCTATTCATTTGAAGCATAAATCAAAAACTAATTTTTTTTACATTCTAAAAAAAATTGCGGATTCCACTAGTTTTAAATTATATCCAATTAGAAATAAATAGCTGCATTCGTTCAAAAAATCAAAATGTAATATTAGAAACAAGTATAGCTCATAAAATATAATCTTACGTACTTACGTTATGCTTTTTCTTTATGATAGAAATTGGTAATTTTTTTTTTTTTATTTTGGATGAAAATTTAGATTTCAAATTAAATTTCAAAATTTCTTAGTTACTCGTGTACACAGTTACACATTAGATATTTTTTTTATTTCTAGTGGCAGGCACCCTTGAGCAAGTAAGTACATTAGCCCATTTGCCCCAACAAGGCCGGAAACTGCTACTCATTTTATCGTTACCCGATGGGCACCTGTGAACTAGTCACGGAGGTACGAGAAGCATCGCCCACTCCACACCACCACAAACCCGTTTACAGGGCGGGCAACATTCATCCATCATCTGAAGAAAGGACAAGAAACACAGAGATAGAAAGAGAAAGTGCATCCATGCCCGAGGATTCGAACCCAGGTAATCCTCGTCCGTAATCAGTTACGCTAACCCCTAGACAGGTTGGGCGGCGTACATTAGATATTAAGACAATTAAAGTAAACATACAAACGACTACAATTTAGAATTGGCTTATATTCCCTGTGTTTAATTGTGTATTTCAAAAATTAAGGTTATAAGTAAAAAATCAAATAAATAAATACAAAATTTTTTCTCCATAAAACTAACTAAATATTATTAAATTCCATTTGCTTATTTAAAGAGATATATATAAACCAACCATTTATATCACTTTCTTAATAATTCGAAGATAATTATTTTCTGTATAAACTCAATAGTTTCATGAAATGCAATCCCAAAATAGATTTAAAAAAAAAACATATTTGTGTCAATTTTTATGTAATTCTAACTACACTAGAAATATATCCGTAATTTCCCTTATTGAAACATGAATACATTTATAAGCATTCCAAACAAATTCTCTTCACTGATTAATATTTTATGTATTTGTGAGGAAAATCACTTTAAATACACATATGAAATATTCAAACATTTAAAAATTTAAAATTTTAACATTTAAAATATTTAATGTTTTAAAATTAATGAATTAAATATTGATAATAAATCTATCAAGTTATTAAAATTATTATTTTGATAATTTTAATTACTTGATTTATATATTACCAAGATTTAATTAACTTCACTGATATATTATCAAATTTAAATCATTTTAAAGTGATTTTTACTTGTAATTAATATACATAAAATTCCTCTAATTGGTTTTTCATATTCCTTTTTTATTAGACAACAAAAACTCGTAAAACTATCGCAAGGAAATAAAATAGATTTCATTTTTTGGTATCTTTTATTACACTACTGGACTACAAAATCAAGATTAAAACAAACAATTTTGCTTTATATTTCCTGAAATCTTTAAAAAGAATAAAGGTAGGTTCAAAACTATCAGGTAGGAATCTTCTAACCTCCGCATGCCTCGTCCTATGTGGAATTTAAAATGCCAACGAAATATTTCACTATTCTCATTGCTAAGCTTTCTAAAAGCATTTTATTTTTACTTTCCCTCGCTATTCAAGAACAATTCCTCAAAATTCCTGTTTACTTTAGCGAAAATTGTGCTCTGGAATTCCATATTAGATTTAAAATCTTTCAGGCATTTTGAATTCCTCTTCCATAATATAATTTAAGTTGTTCACCTCTGCTTATATCCTGCATGAGAAAATTAATGTCTCTTGCTAAATAGGGAATAAATAAAAAAAATTTATTAATTGCTGGTTAAATTTTAGAGAAAAAAAGCACGACATATATTAAATTAAAATTTCTAATATCAAAGATTTATAATTTCTTTATTACAATCTGTGCCATTTAAAATCAAAATATTGTCATAAAAGTAATCGAACATTTAAAAGAAATGATTAAGCTCAATCATTTTGAAACATTATTAATACATCTAAAACTAAACCACAAAACTTTCAATGGTATACTCTAGAATTAAATGATATGCCATTAAAACAAATTTAACTGTCCCTAAAAGGTACATATTTTGTTTAAAAAAAATTATTTAAGAAAATTATATTTATATGGGGTTTCTCTTAACTATTCCAATAACAATTAATGATTTTAAAAACTGATATCTCTGTAAATGTATATATCGTAAATCATATTTTTTTTATATTTTACTACTCTCTAAATATATCACAATTTAAGTTGTACCACCTTTCAATGTCTCTAGGTATTATAAAATTGCAAAGTAATAAAATGTATTGCTTAACTTTAAAATTAAGATATTTTGTATAATTAGATTTTTCAGTTTCTTTTTAAGATATATAAAATCTATAAGCATTATTACACGATATCCACAGAAAATAAATATTTGAAACTTACTTATGTGAAGATATATGTAGATATATATAGAAAGACCATAAATAATAATTCAAAAAGATAAAAAACGTATATTATTTATATCATTTAATAAACTAATTTTTTTATAGGAGTGAATTTTTTGTCAGCAGCCGCCCAACCTCTCTAATGTTTAGCGTAGTTGACCACTGATGGAGAGGACCTGGGTTAGATTCCCGGCTCGGGGATGGATGTACATTCTCTCTCTCTGTGTTTCTTGTCCCTTCCTCAGATGATGGATAAATGAGGCCTGCCCTATAAACGGGTTTGTGGTGGTGTGGCGTGGGCGAGGCTACTCGTACCTCCGTGACTTGGTTCACAGGTGCCCACCGGGTAACGATAAAATGAGAAGCAATTTCCGGCCTTTATTGTGGCAAATGGGCTAATGTACTTAATTGCTCAAGGGTGCTCGCCCTTAGAAATAAAAAAAACTTTTCGACAGCATGTTAATCTTGCTTTACAGAAACGGCAATGTCAGCAGTCCATTATCTGCATATAAGTAGGATCAACTACCCACATTACTAGGTAAATCAAAGATTGCGTCACTTTAATTTTGGAGAGAATAGCGTAATATTTATAGCTTTTCAGAATATCTGATCTCCTGGCTCATTCAATTTAAATCCCTGTAATGTCAGATTGTGATGATTCCTAAGACTGTGCTTATGGAGGAGGAATTAAGAAAACCTGCACTACACGTCATGTTGCTGATATCTTCAAGAGTTTTTTTGTCCAAACGTTTAACACATTATAATGTGCTTTCAAAGCGTAATTAATGCTAATGGAAAATGTAAAGATATATTCTGTAATTGAATAAATATTGTTTCGTTTTTTATTTTTAATTATATAATATCTTCTAATGTTTAAAATACCAACTATACAGAAATCTTTTTCTTATGCCCTATATAACCAATACACCATTATTCGATTACCATTATAGGTTCCAAGGAGATTGTATGGAATTATTTTAATAACTCTAAATAAATTCAGATAGATATATATTTTAGTTTGGGGAAAAATAAATCCATTATTTTTACATGAACTTTATGTAACTTCTGTTGGATTCGCTTTGTAAAAAGGTTTAAAACAGCTTTCATGCAGATTTTTAGGTCTTGTGCGTTACGACTGCTGACATACGGTTAACTTTGATCATTTTTGATATTTTATAGACATTTTCAACGATGCTGTATCCACATGCGAGGTGCATCTCTAACATCAAAAATACCCCAACGGAATCGACGAAACAAAAATTGTACGTAACTGGTTGTTACAGTCTTATATAGGATGATAAACACTTTTCACAATTTTAGCCACCTGGCTATCTTTTTTGCCGTTACAAGAGAAAAACGATAATGTATCTAATTTTCTGTTTGTTGTCTTCCATTTTTAAAATCTTATACTCGTAATTGAATGAATCAAACAAAAAACCGCAAGAGGATATTTTAGTGTCAAATGTCACCTTTCCTACGAGCATAAATCTGAAATTGTTTGATATATACCTGACGAGATATCGATCACTACAGATGTCTACCGGAAAAATAATGGATTACTTTTTCCCCAAACTAATATTAAAAGAAGCAATACCACAATATTGTTTAAATTATTTTAAAATATTTAAAAATATTAATTGAATTCAACCAGTGAATAAAGTGATAAGCAAATTATAATAACTAATTAAAAAATGCATTTATATTTTTTTCTAAAAAAAAAGTTTGCCCGGTATTTCCAGTCTCTAATTTTAATAATTACAATTACTGAACTTTAATTAAAATGAACTGCTTAAGTGATAATTATGATATCAAGATAATGAGTTTTGCTTTTGCTATTGAAAGCATCTTTTTAAGGAAAAAGTGTAATTGGAATCAAAGATCGATACAAGATGCAGAAATATCCAGAAATTTCAGTGGTTGATTAAAATTAAAAAAAATTTCCTCGGCAGTAAAAATCAATTTTCTATCTCTTCGTAGAAAATGAAATTGAAATTATTTTCCATTTCATGGAATCAATTTTTTTCTTTGAATAAATTGAATTCTCTGAAAATAATTCTCTAACTATTATTCTTAACTTCTGATAATGTATAGCATTGTTATGATGAGGCGCATGATGTATCAAGTATTAATGAAAATAATTTTTTATTTTTAACATTTTCAGTTTAAACATTTAAACTTTAATCAATTTTCCTAAAATTAAAAATTGTTTTTCCTTTGAAAGCGTAAAAATCTTTTCTGTAAGGCAAAATAAATTCTATCGATTTTTTTAAATAAATGCTTATGGGACTTAGTAAACTGTTTTCTAAAGCATTAAACAATAAAAAGGAGTAACGTTTTATTATAAATCCTAATTTTATTATTTTATTAATGAATTTTGTTAACAAAATGTGTAAAGGCATTATGAATTAAAATCTTATTATATCTTATAATCATTAAATCATGTTCAGCTTTTTTAAATCTAGAATACATAAAAAATAAGAAAAATTAATGGTAAAGAATTCCTGGCATTGTAGAAAAATTTTAAAGTAAAATTTAATGCTTTATTTTGTTTAAAAATGTATTTAAAACCCTCCAAAACTAAACAGAAATACAAAAATTAAAAATGTTTGAAATAATGAATAAAATGTTTTAATTATTTAATTATAACTATATAAAAGTATAAAATGTTTTGATTATTAATTTTATAATACTAAGCAAAACCTTTCTAAAACCATCAAAATATTATAATTTAAATCACGTAAAAGCAATTTTAAATGTATTATATCTAAGTTATAAAGAAAATACTTTAAAGTTCTAAACTCAAATTATTATGTGATGTTAAAACCAATTTAAAATTATATATTTACATACGCATAAAATAAATATATTTTGTTAAGTTTAATCTGTAATGTGTGAAAATGTTTTCGAAAACCAATAAAAAAGACTTAGCAAATTATAACTTTAATTAAACAAAAAATGCTTAATTAGCATATTTAAAATAACTAAATTTCCTTAAATTAGATTTCATGTAATTGTTAATTTTATAATCATGATGAGATAAACTTTCTGTTATATTCAATTTTTATTTTTTGTGAACAATAAGTTTATAATTATAAAAATATTAATAAAGTTAAAACTACTTATATTAAAAATAACAAGTAGGAAAGAAGATTTTTTTCCATTTATCTTAAATGGAATTTTAGTCTTGTATTTTATTAATTAAATAACTTTATTTAAGACATGCCGCCATAGTTTATATAAAGCTATTCATTCAGAAGTACCGTGTGGGCAATCTTATTAGCGTAATTTAAAATATTTACTATTTCAGCAATAAAGTCTACATCAATAAAATCTCTGCTTCTAATGAAATATTAACTTCATATAATTAACAAGAAAAATAAATCAGTGTCAAGCTCATTAGTGTCGGAAAGTGGTTTAAAAATTGCAATTAAATTTCCGTTTGAAATTCTTGATAAAAAAAAATTAGAGTTTCTGAGCAAGGAGAGAGCCAAGCACGAGGAACCATTAGTTATGCGAAATGCGTGAAATATTATTACTACAGAGATTTCCGCTTGTTCTCTTTTCAAACACAACGAGCTTATGTTCAAAGTAATAACAAATGGTAGAAAGGGAGTTGATTTCAAAGGAATTATTATGAAGAGAGAATTTTGATGATTTTTATCTGTAGTTGAGTTTCGGTATGGATATTAATAAAAAGATAATTTTAACAAAACAGAACAAAACTTTGCTGAAAGTTTCTATTTTGATGTTTTTGTATTGTGGCGCTGTGATTAATATTGTGAAAAACTAATGCAAATTTAATAATAATAAAACATAACTTGAATGTAGATTTGATAGATATAATTTTAGATATGTTTTAAGTTAACAAATTGTAAAAATTGTGTATTATGATAATCTCTAAATTTATCACAAATGTAAGAATCAATGATAACATTTAAGAACTTTATTATGTTCATAAAATATTTATATAGTGTTATAAGGCTAAACTTTCTTATTCTTTCTAATTTTAAAGAAATCCCATAATTTTTCTAAAGTTCATTTAGAAATAAATACTTGCTTTTGATTAAACAGACAATTTAAAACAGTGTCTTATTTTTCAAATGTCATAACATTTAATGGTGGAAATAAGAAATATTGCGACAAATATATGATTTACATGACAAAGAAAGAGTTAAAAGCTAAGTCTAAGTTAAAGGCCACCAAGAAAATTTTGAAACTTTCAGCAAGTCCTGTATCCAAAATTTTCATTTAGGGGTTGTATTTATAAGTTTTTTTTTATTATTATTATTAAAGATAACAGAACCCAGGGATTGCTGCTTTTATTGCCCCATCCCATGGTTACCCAGATGTATATGAGAAAGTATTTCTGGGCAATCTAATTCTAGACATTTACCGCGTCTTCTTTAATATTTCCTTAACGAACATGAGTGGTATATACTTATTTATGGTTTGAAGTGTTAATTTGATTTGTGATTTATTTATATGTAAAAGTATAAAATTTATAGCATGAAGTTGGTTTTAGAGTATTGAAAATAAACTGCTAAAGAAAGCTCCAAAGAAAACAATTAATCAATTATGCTCCTTTTTCTCAAAAATATACGTTTTTTGCAAGATTGCTATTTAAATTGAAAGAAACTCTTGAAACTAGTGCTATATTTATATTCAATTTAAAACTACTATAAGATACTGAAAAATACGGTAGTAATTTTCTTATAAATCATTTTATTTATATATGTTAATTTCTAAATTGTAATGCATATTTTCAACGAAATGTATTCTATTTAAATGAATCACACACATAAAATGTTTTAAAATACAAAATAAATGATTTACTTTCAAGCATAACATTTCTATTAAATAAAAAAATATATTATTTTCAATGATTAACAATGTTTCTATTTTCAAGGCAAGCCTATGATCCTTCAAAATAACTTATGTCAATTTGTTATTTCAAATACATTTTTTGTAACAAATTTACCAAAAGATTATTCTTTTGCAATAATCTCTCTGCTTAATACTTTTCAAACCCAGAAGCCGATAACTTAAATGAAGTTTATTTTTAAATATTTGAGCAATGATCCCATCATTTTTTTCCCCGAGAGAGAAAATGCAAAAGCTTCTAAAGCCTCCATTTGGATAGATGTGCATGCAGAAAGTAGAAGCAAAATTGATGTTTCACTTAGCAAATTGATTAACTCCACTTGTTGTTGTTGTTTCTGATGACACTTGGCAACGTCAAGCCCGACCGTCCGAGACTAGGCGAATGAAGTCAGAGAGAGAGCGTCTTCCGTTCTTGAATAAAGCATCCTCAAAAGAAGGTGGTAGTACGACTTTTGGCTCATAGATGGCAGCACCATCTGAATCTTTCAATTTAGAGTTTGAAACCAGTGAAGACCCAAAGCCTGGCTTCAACCACCCCCAGAGGTATTAATTTGTAATGGGAACATGGAGAACATTGCAACCCAACATATTTTACGTACCCCATCGCCTTTACACGAAGGATCTTTGGCTAAGCCGGGATTCGAATTCACCACCTTTTGAAAACGAGAATGACGCCCTAACCAACCAGGCCACCGTGACGCCTTAATTTCACTTAAAAAATATAAAAAATGTTTTATAAAATTTTAATTTCAAAGCTGTCTGTAATATATAACTGGATATATTAAATTTCGCTTATAATAAGAATTAACACTACAAAAACCATGTGCAAATAAGGTAAAATGTGGTGCTATATAAAAAAAAGTTTTAACACTTTTTATCATTTTTCTTAACGCCATATTTTATGAAGTTAATCGATTTGGCAAATGAAGCATTCAAATATCAGCCTCCTATTACACAGCACTGACTGATATCGAAAAGAAAACTTCAACTCAGAAGAGCGCATGGTCCAACCATTAAGCCATAATGAGTTAATTTTAAACCACAGAGCAGATATCCTAATCGTTAAAGAGGTAGCTCATTTGTACTTCTATTATGTCTAAGAGTCTTCGAGGACTTTCACCGATAATGGACAGTATTCATTTGCAACAAGGAAGAAAATTCTAAATGCTCTGAAACCCTCACATTGATGTATGAACATGCAGTCTCCAGTTGCTAAGTGTTAGTTGGGATTGACCACGGGTAATTCAATTTCGAAATGCACGGTTTTACTTCTAAGAAGTGTAGACCGTGCACTCCTATGCTCTCCTAAAATGCATGAATGAAAACAAATCTGCCTTTTGCTGCTTAAAATTTTTTAATACCCTTCTCAAACTATTGCCTTCTAAGAAAAGCCTGCATCGACAGTGGGTTATTTTCAAGCATTCCGAGAAAAAATATCTAGGAAACATTCAAGCACATTCTTAAAAGTGTAGGCAAAAACAAAATCGCAATACCGATCTTCTGTTTAGTAGCTAATAAGATCAATCACAGGAATTTATTCTTTAATCAATATTAAAATTAATATATTTCATACAAAAATTTCTTAATAATATTTTTTATATTTTCTATTTATATTATAAAAGACTAAAAAAATTCATTTATTTTAATACATAACTAACTATTCTCAAAATAATATTTTGTAATCTGAATACTTTATCAAGAATTATAAATAGTCATAAGGTAACAAACATAAATTTCATAGTTATTTTAAATACAAAATGAAATTATACATGCTTATATTTTTGCATATTTTACGTTTTTAAACTTTCATTCAAGCAAGTTTAGTTTAAATGTTAAATGAGCAATTTTTCAAAACAATATTATATTTTTAATCTCTTATATTTCATCGTTTAATAAAATCAACTCGATTTTCCAATAAAATACACTGTTTTTCCATTTAAATCAGGGACAAACTACAGATTAATGTGTCTATCCCTAATCATAGTCTCCTAACACAATATAAATAAATATGTATTATATGTTATTGCGTGACGCTGCATATAAACGTATAATATCTGATAATTACATGCAACACACACTCTATAAACGTAACGTAGAACAATTGTATTTTATTTTATTCACAATTAAATTTTCACCATGCTGCCAAAATCCTTTTAGAAAAGAAACTATCACAAGTCTAATCTCGTGAAGTTTGAATAGTTTCCTTCACATATGTGATTTTCTTTCTGAGACATAAAATATATCATAAAATTAAAAACACATTTGTATTACATTTGGGAAGTAAATATTACGGAAACAGCAATAGTTCAGTTTGGCTTTTATTAACTAGAGAAAGCGTTTTTGCTGCTAAAAGCAGCAAAAACTCTTTGTCTGATTCTCTCTGTATATATATGTAGTTTTAGGGAAATGAGATAGAGGCAATGTTGATTTAACGTCCAGGTTTTGTGATTCTAGAATCTCGTTTATGAAGAGGAAAAAATTGATACCTCTTTGGATTAAGGATTAGGTTTCTTCCTGGCTTTGTAAATGTAGATTCACCTACAATTTGTGTTGTAAATCTTTTTATTTACAGGCATTAACAACGAGGCTGTTAGACAGGATAATATTTTCTTTATATTTTATCGATTCCAGTAATCATTAAAACTGTTACAAAATTTTGTTTTTAATTGTAGAGTACAAAAATTGTTAGCATTATACTATCGGCTGTAGCAGATTGTAATAAATGATGATATTAAAAATTTTATAGTTAAAAAACATGCCAGTAATTTCTTTTCTGAACTTATAGAGTTAAATATATGAATTACTATCACACTTTTAGCAATTAGAACAATTGAGAGAAAATTTATGATTTGTATCCACTTATTTAAATAAAATCTATTTTAAAATTTTTTTAAATCATATCATAAACTCATTAAATGCAATAAATTCTTTTATTCCCATAGTTCTATAGAGGATGAATTCTACTACAATATATTTCAATCTGATTTTTTTTTTACTCCTTTTGAATATCAACACCAATTATGAAAGACGTATTCGTTTTCAATAAGGAATAATATTTTTGATTAAAAGTTCCCTTATCCAGTGATTATTTAAAGAGTTATTCTTTCTGGAATATCTCAGAATTCATAAATTGAGAATACTTACTTCATAAACTTCAAGTGATAATTAAGGCAGTCTATTTTATGCCTAATAACAATATATCGACAATTGCCTAAGTTTCATGCTCAAATCACCTAGGGAATTGTGTTATTAAAATAAAGATTTATTTTCATCCGCTAAGATAATATATACTTAGAGTGAATAGTCAAAATTACTGAAACATGACTTTAAATAGATTATAGATTGTTCGAAACATATTAATGCCGAAATGTTTTATTATTGTAATAATGAATACAACCGAGTTTTTTAGATTTAACTAAAATATGCTTTACATTAAAATAAAAACATTTTCTGGGACTCTTTCAACATTTCATGGCATCAACTTTCTAAATATCATTTTATTAGTTCTGTTAAGCTTCAATTTTTGTTGCTGACCACTGCCCTGTCTTGTCACAAGGTCATTCTGTACTTTTAAAATAAAAAATTGAAACACTTATAAGCAAGATTTAACAATGTATTTGCGCGTTGGGAGTAATTTTAGAACAATGAAATTATTTTTGCAAGTCTATAAGAAATCTCAATATTTTGTTACAAACATGTAAAAGACTAGTTTCTAAAAGTTAATGTAACAATATACATTCTAACAATAATTCAGCAACAAAAAGACGCCAATAACCCCATACGTTCTATTCTTCCAAGCTTTTTAACGATAACAATCTTCTTGACCTACATTTATCTTTAAATCTACATGGTTCATACTTTATTGCGAGGTTTCTGTGTGAAAATAATTCCTTCCATTTCCTTTCGTTCTTTGTAAATGGCACTCAATAGGTCATGAGAGAGTAAATACTTTATTGTGGGATTTTCCAATTATTTCATAAATTATTTGTCATTGGTGTATGATTCTACTACTCAGCAGTCACTGTTTTATACAAAAAAGTATATCATCATTGATTGTACTTTTTCTCGATTGTGCAAAAATTCATTTCTTTCTTTTGCCAGCAATCGATGATATAATTTTTTATCTTTTTCTTGCAATTGAGTTTTCGTATTTATTTTCAAACTATGTACACTTTTATTGTTGTTGTTACTAATGACACTTGGCAACACCTAGCCCGGCCGTGAGAGACTACGTGGATGAAGTCAGAGAGCGTCTTCCGTTTCTTAATAGAACACCCTCATACGAAGGTGGAAATATGACTTTTAGCTCATAGATGGCAGCACCATCTGAATCTTCCAATTTAGAGGTTGAAACCAGAGAAGACCCATAGCCTGGCTCCAACCACCCCCATTAATATTAATTTGGAATGGGAACATGGAGGGCATTTCGACCCGACATATTTTATGTGCTCCAGTCGACATTAGTGAACACAACGTATCTTCGGCTAAGCTGGGATTCGAACTCACCACCTTTTGGTAACGAAAACTAAGCCCTAACCAACCAGGCCACAGAGGCCCTACACTATTACTAAACAATTAGTGCTAAATAATGATATAATAATTCTGTAAACTTCAGAAAAATATTTTAATTAGATGAGGACAGAGAACATATCTAAGTGAGATGAGATTTAAAGGATCATTGATATTTATGCAAATTTAATACTCAAAAATAACATTAAATGTAAAAATAATTTTGTAATCTTTAAAATGTTCTTGATGTTATCTTTTAAGGCAAAATTCCCTTATAATAAGAATAATAATAATAAGTACTATTAAAATTTTTAAAATTTACTTTAAAATTCTCATTAATAGAATCACATATAAACGATATCGTAGTTACCTCATATGATTTTACAAAAACTCTTTTTGTAAAGTGTAAATATATCATTTTGCAATATTTTGCTTAACACCTTAAATTAAGGGAAAATAAGACAAAAAAATTAGTTTTTACATTAAAGTCTATAAAAATTCCGATTAATATTTACCTCTGTTCAGTGTACTTTGAAAATCCATTTAAAATTTTTCCAACAAATATATGTTTTCGTACCTTCTTTAGCTATGACGAGAAAAGGACTATATATTATTAGAAAAACTAGAAAAATAGCATCACCGCAAAAAAAAACATTAAATGGAATGACTGATGATTTTTCAAAAAATATCTCATTCTTGAATGTTCCATAAAAAGATTTGACTTTATTACTGTATATAATAACTGCTTTACAACGTTTTTTATGATTATTTTCTTTAATATATAAGTTTATAGGCATTATCTGTTTTTTTGCAAATTAAAAAAGAGTGTATAAAAAAGTTCATATTCTACTCTTCAGTCTAACAATTCGTAGATTTAGTTCCTATATCGGATGTGGGTGTCTATATAGGTTTGGAATCCTCTTTATGTCATAGGCCCTTCTAAGATTAATCTTCGTATGCATTAAGCGACTGTAAGAGAATAAGTAAGATAAACAAACCAAACCATAATGAAGTAGCAATGTTTCCTTCAACAATAGAATGTCTGAAAATAAACTAATACGGGTTCTTAGATTGAATGCTGCGCTTAAATTATAACCAAAAACAAAAATTTCAACAATAAAAATGAAGAAATGAAATGTTTTCGGAAATATTACATAAGATAGATTTCACTTTGATGTATTTTAAATATTAAAAGTGCAATGATATACCGTCTTCCCGAGATAAATTGCTTTTCAGTGCAGGAAATAGAAAATATATTTGAAGGAATGATTTCTAAATTTGGAAGATATCTTTTCTCCTTTACACATGTTCTACATTTAAAATTATGAAACATGAAATATAATACTTGAAATAAAAAATAAACACTTATCATCGAAATGAAGTATTTTGAAATAAAGAAACAGAAAACAATTCAATAATATTATCATTTATAGGTGACGTTACATAAAAAAAATATTAAAGCAAATATTTTTCAATTCATTTATGATCTAGTATTTTTTTGTAAATATAATTCCGTCTGCTCAATAACAAAGAAATAAAATTTTATGAAAATCACATGAATATTTAAGATAAACCTTTTTTTATCGAAAAGTAAAATTTAAAGCACAAATTTTTTCCAAAGAAAAGAAATTGCAGTTATAGCTTTTATTATTTATCCAATACAATTTAAAACATTCGCATTAAAATTAAAATTACCTGTTTTCAAAAATATTAATGACCTCAAAAATTCCATTTCGACAGTTTTATTATTTTTACCAATACTCAAATTTCAGTCACTAAATAAATGTTGAAAGTTTAAATCATTTGCAAGAAAATAATACTGAAAAAAAATTCCATCATCGTTTTTTAAACAAACAAAAAAAGGATGGATATAATTTTTTAACTATACACTGGTCACAAAAAGCTACTGCAAGGAAAGGAATAAAAAGAGCAAACATCAAGATTCACATGAATGCTGATACACCATATAATATAGTTAAAAGTATTATTTCCCTAATTTAAATGTTTAAACTATTTAAAAAATAGCTGCAATATTCTGATAAAGTAATTACTATTCAGTGCACTAATTTTTGACTATCATCTTACTTAAATTAAGCCTTCTTTTATTTTAGTTAGATCGTCTCATGGTTTTCCCAATAAAAAATAAAATAGCAGTAGTGAAAGCTTTCCATCAACACTTATATGCACTTAAAAGAAGCAGACAAGATCATAGCAGTTAGAAAAAAACTCAATTCCCAAATCTCCTCAGGTTTTGCACTGTTTTTAAAACAAAGAAATACAACAAATAACAAAAAAAAAGAATCACATTTTAAAAAGTGACGCGCTTGCCTTAGCGCGAAATCGGTTTCACTTTAATTAGAGGCTTGGCGAAAAATCGAGAACCAGGGAATCTCCCGAAACAAAAATAAATCACTAGGGCGAGATAAGGGGTTTTCAAGATGAGGAAAAAAAAATAAGTGGAAAAGTGGAAAAAATATAAAGAAAAAATTGTTAAAAAAAGGAGAAAAGAAATCAGGAACTTGTAGAAAGAAACCCTTCTAAAAAGGGAAACAAAAGAAGACAGATTACTTAACGTGGAAGAGAATAGGGCGGAAATGTCAAGAGCCGTTGGTTCAAAGCAAGGGAGAAAAAAAATCGCCAAATAACAGAAGGGTAAAACGTGTTTGAGAAGAACAACTACCAAAGAAGTGAGTAAAAAAGAGAGCCGAGAAATTACTTTTGGCTGGTAAAAATTTCGGAAGGAAGCTCTTAATTACTTGGAGTTCCGGTCTTGAAGTGGTTCTTTCATACCCTGATCGATGGATGGGTAGGTTTTTCGATCAGAGTGGATTACTGGTTACCACAAAATCACACCGTAAACCAGTCATGGCTCCTAAAAGTTATAGGGCAATAGCTTCACATTATCGAAACAATCGGCAATAAAACATTGGCATGCTAGTCATTGTTCAGACCGTAATTGAATGACGAAATTACGGTGTTCATTGTTGATATTTTTAGAACAAAATTAATTACCGATCCTTCTCAACGCTGTTGTACTAAATATTTCTCGATTAGTTTTCTTTTGAAGATTATAGAGAAACTTACAAAATACTTCTTGAAATTTCCTGTAATGTATCACATTTTTGAAGGAAATATAACTGAAAATAGGTACTCATTTAGAAAGTATCTTTCTATTTTAAAATAAATAAATAGACCATTGTTTATTTTCTTAATATGTTAGAAATGCTTAAATTGCAGCCTTCCATGAAATTACTAAAAGTATATATTAAAAGACATTTCTCGAATATACTTCTTCGGTATATATCATGCTTTTTACGTAATATTATTTACATAAATTCTTTATAGAATTAATTCTTTACCGACATATATCAAAATTAAGTTTTATTCAAAAAAAGATAACATCAAATCTTATTTAATAGAATATTTTAACAAATGACAGAATTTACATAATTGCATATTTGGCACGAGCTTACATGGTTTTATGCTAAACATTTCTGTAACGATAGTATTAATCAAATATATTATACATGATAAAATAAAAAAATTATTTTTTGTATGAATAAAATGTGATGTGCAAGAAAATATGTATGGAATAAATTCTTTTTGCTTGTATGGAAATGAAGATTATATGTGTTTATGTATGAAATGAATATCAGTAACGTGTGGAAAAGGAATGGCTAAATTTAATGTTGAACATTATCTCTTTTTACTAGTTATCTTGAAAAATTGGAAATTTCCGAATGCTATAACTTATCAAAATAAATTAAAAAATATCTTTCTCATAAAATTATATCTTTTTCTCTTGAAATTCATAACGTATTTTATTTTATTTAAAAGCATTCTTAGCCAATTTAAAAGATTTTATGTTGTTGTCATAGGTTATATTATCATTAGTGAAATATTCTTGTTTGCTATGCCTTTCTTCAATGAAATCACGAGATTTATATAGTTGATTTGAATAATGAATTTACATTCAAATATTAGCTCTTACAATTTAACTCACAAATAAATTAATGTAAACTAAAGGTAGATTAGACAGAAAAGAATTTAAATAATTTATTTTACAATTAGTGATGCCAAATTAAAATCATTAAATTGTTTTTACATGGTAAAAACAATAAATTAGCATTCGCAGATTTAAGTATACACGTCAATAGCAAATGAAAAAAGCAAGCTATAATTAATTAATGCGGATCATATTTTAATGCACATTACATTAAGAGCATTAAAATAAGCTCTGCTTAAATAATCAATGCATGTACACATTTGGTAAATAAACATTGATAATTATATCAATATAATTACTTAACTGTTATTATATCAATAACTGATTACTTAGAAAGATCAAATTATTCCATTGCTTTTGTGTTTCTTTCTGTGTAAATGTATTTAAGTACTACTTTTTCAAAATTTTTAGCATAAATTATTTAACTGTAGTTCATTTAGCTTTTTTTTGAAGTTATTTACATATTGTAGTTCAATTTATTTGATGTTAAGCATATCTAGAGTATCTTTTTCCGTATCGGTTTCTATCTTAAGGGATATTTATATTCCAGTGTAATATTTTTTAATGTTAAACTTTGAATAAAATGCTATTTTACATTGGTAGAGATATTAATTCTGTGTCTTTAAATTTCTTTTTAAGATAAATGAATCAAATATGCATGCATTATATTTCCACAAACAGTAATTGATAAAATAGAATAATTAATAAAATATTATTTGATTATACTCTAAACTGTTCTTAAAGTAATAAATGTAAATGATTTCCATAAATTATTTAAACCATTAATCTTAATTAAACCTCTCTGAAGAAATAAGTTTCTTAAATAAAGTGTAAATTAATTCCTTCATAACTTAAAAATTCCAAGCAAACAAACAAATTTGTTAATGATTAATAATAAAAAAAAATTTACTACTCTTTAAGAAATCAATGGTATAGAGTTACCCAATGAACTGATAAAACAAGAATCCAATACGATTAATGGTTAGAAGTTTCTATATTAAACAAGACTTAAAACTATAAATTATGCAAAAAAGTAAGAGGTGATACATATTCTTTCACTGAAAAAAAATACTTTGAAACCGGATATAGGTTTAAGTTAATTGCTCTTAGTAACAGCGCTATCAGTCGTTAGAATATTAATGAAAGAGGTGAAACGATAAATGGCTATATGATGAATAGCTATTAACGCTATATTGGAGCAAATATATGAACGCGGTTATTAATTCAAAAGCTAACATAATGTATAAATGATTAGCCATGGAAACGAGGCATTCCACTTAATAAATGGTAACTATGTTATCATTCTATACTATCATCGTTAAGCTTTAAAAGAGGCGATGTATCGGAATATTCAAAAAGCAGAGAATTTTCTTTCCCTTCAAAACTCATTCTTAATTATTGTTAAACGGGATTTATAAAAATATTTTTGATTAATTGGAAGCTTTATGTTAATGGATTAAATGCTAGATTTTTAGTGATCTGTTATGTAAAACTTCTACTCATAAAGGGCTTTATTTTTATTTTTAGTAAGTGTATTAGGCAATTTAAAACAGGCATAAGACATAATTCAATATATAATCTATTTGAAGAGATAAGATAATTACCGCTTTAATATACTGACATACGTAGAAATTATTTTCAGTTCATAGACTTTTTACATTTATAAAATCGACAAACTGGTTGAAAAATTGTATTTTAGTATCAAGTATACATGCATTTAAATCTAATATAAAAACGAAAGAAAATGATTGTAACACATATTATAATAATCTATTTTTAATTTATAGGAATAGAAAAACTTTTAAATTTTATGATTAAAAAATATTACTTATTTGAATAAAATTCTTCTTTTATTCAAATAAGGCTTCTTGAAATAAAGAGCGTTAAAAGCCCATTCCATACTAGTAAAATGGGGCCATTTTCCAAGCCAACATTAAATCATCACAATTTAGAATATTAAATAAGTAGAAATAAAGCGAAATACTCCAAAAATGAATATAAGAAGAAAAAATTTTTTGCAGTTTGATTATATTATTATTAGTTAATATAATTTTCCTTAGATTTTACATAACAAATTTTTCAATACAAATAAATATTTCATTTAAGGCCTTTGTAATAAAACAAATTTATTTTTGAATTGAAAAATGTACGAAAATTAATGTAATAGTTAAAGATCCAGAAACAATTAATTTGTCATTACTTATTAACTTTTACTGTTTCGTTAAAAAAAGTAGTTTTGTCATTGATTGAAAATCAAGGGATTTATCTTTTAAAATAGATTCCAAACAGCTCTGTAAATCAGCATGCTCAAGATGGATTTGAGTCCACTCTCATAGTTACAAGTTTACAGTGTCTCAAAATTATTTTAACTTGTTAGTATCAATATAATTAAAATGTAGACTTCCCTCACTCTTTTTCACTTTGATCTAAGTTTTTCAACCATATAACTTAAAAAATTGAAGAAATCAAGTGATAAAAACACAAAAAAAATATATGAAAATAAGTTTTTCAAAAACAAGATTTTTTAAATGCTTAGTTCAAAAGTGAGACTTTAAATTATTACTGCCAATGGAACCATGTTCAGTATCAGCCAACTGTTTTTAAATTCCAGAGTGTACATAATTTAAAAGTTCACAAATAAGAGTTTCTATTGTAATCTAGAATTTCTAATAGTAATTTTTTTAAATTTATAGTAGAGAAATTTATGAGGAAAGCATTATTATATACAAGAATAGCTAATGGAAAATGTTTTATGAAATAGAAATTTGTATAATTTCTCATTTTACACGGCGTTACATATTCGTTTGCAATGATTACGATTTGCCTTTATCTTCTATCTTTTCTTGTGTCAAGAAACATATATTCTTCAATACGTTGTTTAGTTAACAGAAAATAAAGAGTAATATAAATTCCTGTTATTTCCCTAATTTTTAAACAATTTTCAAATTTGCAAAAGATAAGTAATTATAATTCATTGTGTAAGAAAACTTATATAATTTTGAATAAAATCAAAATTTATTCTGATTGTTCTTGTATACGTACGTTTGTAATCTATTTATGTTTATAAATAGAGGAAATACGTGCTATACTTTATGTATTTTGGATGCAGTTAAAACATAATAAAATGTGTATTTAACACAATAAAAATTCCTAATCTACATTTAAAATACTCATATTTAAATATTACATTCTACAGTTTTAAATAAATAACAATAAACATTCTTACATTACAAAATAATCTACTATTGTAATAATTTAATATTTTTAAATAAACTCAGTAAATTCTTCACTTTTACAAAATGCAATTTTGAAGTAAACAGTAAATGTCTATGCTTTAATGAAAACATATTGTATGTTTATTTACAAACTTAAAAATGAAATTCACCTTAGCATAAAAATATCACTAAATTACACATTATAATATTAGAGACATTATCATAATAATATTATCATATTAGTGTAATTTATTCACTTAATTTCACATTATCTACTTATAACTGAAATTCATCTTAAAACAAAATAAGAACGAGGAAGATCTGTTTAGGTTCTTACTTTTACAAAAATGTAAATTTCTCTATATCGTGATAATTCAAGAGAAACACTAAAGCGATATAATAAATTTAGTAATTACTTACGAATCTGTATAGTATTAAATATTCAAAATAACACTATTAGAGCAAAATATTTCTTATAAGTTTGATAGCCATAATAAAAATTAACAAATTATTAATGATACAGTAATATAAATCTAAAAAGTAATATTAAGTTCAAAATTCTATCATTAATTTATATAAATAAATTATTTTTAAGTCACAAAATTTATTTAAATCTATTTTTCTTATATAAATAAAATATATAATTAAATCTTAATTTCAGGAAAAACCTATTTTTTTAAATTATGACAAAAAAACGAATAAATACATACAAAATTTTAATTTGGATTTACGGAAATATTGGATTTAAGGAAAGTACTTTGATAAAATAATAATTAACATTTGGGTGTATAGTCAAAAATACCTTAAAACAAATCAATAGTAAATGCAATACGTAGAAAAACTTCGTCAGACATAAAATAACCATATTTACTAAAAAAATATATTTCCTTAATATTTCTTTGGACTGTAACTTTTACTATCATTTTTTTTTTAATTTATAAGAAAACATAGCATAATTTTAATTTCAGTATTTTGAGTATTATATCCACGCGTTCTGTACTTAAATATAATGAATCACTGTTTAATATGAGATACCAGCCTTATTTTTCGACTAATTTATAAATAATATTTTTTTATTGAATCGATAAATGCGTGACAAGTTTTCGCCGAAAATTGATTCAGCTCATTGGCGTCCCAAAATCTTGCCAACTCGATCAAAAATGTCATTCAAGGGAGCTTTAGGATAATTTTTTTACCCCAAAAAGGAGGAGAAATAAAAAGTAATGTCACGAATAGTTTATACGCTGGGATAAAAATAATGTTAACCATTTTCTTAAATGATGGATGAGTTCAAAAGTCGGATGTTGAGCTTCTTGAAGACGTCGGTTATGATGGAGAATCCCATACCAAACTCTTTTTCTTTCCATTTCCGGCCGACAACCATGACACTGCCCATGAAAAACCTATTCAGTGTAGGTACATAAACTTAACAGACTCTTTTTTTACTTTCTGTTGGCGGGTTAAGTGTCTTTTATTTTCCTGAGTGTAAAAGAGTAAATTAATGTTTTTTGTTTTATTTTTACTTTTCATAAAGCTCTACATCTTTCATAATCTTAAAAACAAATAAATGGCTTAAATGGTTTGTTTTGTAAAAGATAAATGTACTTCAATATACTTTCCTTAATTAAAATTTACTCAATTACTTTTTACTATCGGTTTGTTTGTTGGATAAATATTTTAAAAGTCATATATGTTGTGAAAAGATAAAATGTGTATTTAAATGATTTTTTTCGTTTTAAAAATAATAAAAATAGGTTTTTAAATATTTTACTTAATTACTTATACTTTTAGTAATTATTTGTTTTTAAGAGGACTTTTTTACGTAAGACATTGATTTATTGATAGCAACAATACAGTCATTATTTTATGCACAAAATATTTACTGAAGCATTAAAATGTTGATTTATCTTCATTTATTCTAGAAAACTAATATATTTCTCGATCAAATATTTAATAATAAATATTAATAATATACGTTAGAAACATTTTAATTTAAAAAAGGACTTATTATGTAGTGCCTATTTTTTATTATGTTTTTTTTAAAATAAAGCAGTTTTCAACTCATAAAAACTATTTAAAATTCAAATCAGTTTTATAGCATAACACAAATACAATAATAAATAAACATTTCAAAGTGTGGAAAAAAAGATAATTTATGAACAAATGGAATATTATTTCCTACGGCAGAGCTACGATGCTTTTTCCAGAAATGTCCTAAAATATTTAAAAACTAACCCTATTAATATAGTTAAAACTGAAATTAAAAAGCGATTTAACTTATATACGTTTATCTTTTGTATTTTTATAAACAATACTATTTATTTAACATACTGAATCTAATAAGAGGATTAAAAATGGAACACTAATATTTAAAGATTCAAAGGACAGTTCCAATAAAATAAACGCTTATATCAATAATATGGAAAACTTTTATATTCATAATGCAAAATGTCAACTTTTAATTTCTATCTCTTATATCGCTTGTATATTTAACGCTTATATCAATAATATGTAGACCTTTATATTCATAAAATTGAATTCAAATTTAATGCAAAATGTCAACTTTTAATATTAATCTCTTATATCGCTTATATATTTAACGTTTATATCAATTATATGAAGACCTTCATATTCATAAAATTTAATGAAAAAAGTCAACTTTTAATTTCAGCAAAATTTTATTGTTGGAAGAATAGATTTAATATAATTTTTACACTCATTTTTGTGGCTATTTTAATAATATCATGTAATCAATTTTTAGGGAATTTAATCAAATTTAAGGGAATCAGCAGTTTTATGTTAAAAAAAACGTAAAAAATAAGTGAAACTGCAATCACACTAACTCGCAAATCAATAACAATGAAAAATAATATGAATAATTTTAATTAAAAGTACATTTTTTTGTCAATAACTTACCGAATACATAGATACATATCAAGTCTTGTATAATTTTAAATTTCGATAGTACAGCTCAAATCTGAAAAAAAATGAAGACTTCATGTAATTATTTCATGTACAAATATTAATGAAAGAATAATTCTAATAAAAATATTTTAAGTGTTATATCAACACCATTTGATCAATTTTAATAAATATTTATGAAAAATAAAAAAAAACTTTCAGAACAAATTTTATACGTAACTTTAATATTCTAATATTTATATATTCAGAATCAAAGCTTCATAAGAGATTATATTAAGTTAAATCATATCCAATTTTTAAATGAGTCTTTTGAAAAGTAACTTTAAATCAATCTCCAAATTCTTAAAATGTACTAAGTTGAATTTGTAACTTTTTTAGTTTACGTAAAAAAATTTAAATATTTTGTTAGAGATTTTGTAACTTATTTTTATTTACTAATACTCATTATTCAAACGCAATTCTATACTAAACAATAATAAGAGGAATAAATGAAAAATATAACGATATAATTTAACACTTCTTATCATACACAAGTAAATGAATGCAAAGAAGTTTGAATATCAACTTACCAACTATACAGATTACTTAAAAACTAGTTGAAAGTTATGAGGATAAATCCATTGAAAAGAATAAATTCATAATTTTAACACAAATACAGTGCATTAAATTTTCAATGATAATTTAGAATGAAAATCTCAACCAATAATTCAGAATGAAAATCTTAGAGGATAGTTTAGAATAAAAGATTAACCAATAATTTAGAATAAAAATACTAAACAATAATTTAGAATGAAATTCTCAACCAATAATTTAGAATGAAAATCTTAACCAATAATTTAGAATGAAAATCTTAACCAATAATTTAGAATGAAAATCTTATCCAATAATTTAGAATGAAAATCTCAAACGATAATTTAGAATGAAATAAGCAAATATAAAATTCAGGATTTTATTTAATTGAGAAGCTATATATCAAAATAACAAAAAGGTTTGGTAATAAAAGAAAGCCTCCTCATTTATCAAAAAAACATATTCAGAAATAGAAATAATTAAAAATTATTTATTCAATTATTATTCAAAATTGAAGGGAATGCAAATATAAACTTATGGGTAAAATTAGAATAGAATTGAATAAAAATTGCTTAAATTTTATTAAAACATGTATGTATGATATATATTAAATCATTTCATAATTTATATATATTTTGTATTTCAGTAGTTTATATTGAAATATTACTCATACATATTATTTATCAAGATTTAATCATATGGACATAAAGATTTTCAGACAAGAGTTTACAATAAAAAATATGTGAATTATAACAAAACAAGCTTATACAATAAGTCAAAATTAAAATGAGACTGATAATTGAATCTTTTATATTTTTATATAAGATAAAAATTATTTCACGTAAAATGAGATAAATTAAAACCAACAAAAAAAGTCAATAATTATAAAATCCTGATATTTAATCACGCTTTTCCGAATTTGAAATTTATTTTTTAATAATCAATAAATTAATCGTATAGAATTGATACATTAATTTTAATTGACAGATCTTCAAATAACAAACCCAAATAATTATTTCATGGCAAACTTCATAAAAATTGAAACTTTAACACAATCATCTTTGCTTAATCTAAAACTTTCGCTCCAACATAAAGGGATATTTTAACTTATTTTTCAAATTCAACCCTTTCTGTGACAGCATAAATATACTCTTAAGTGACTCAAAATTATTTGATTAAATCTTCTTTCTTTATAATATATTTCAAAGCAGAAAAAAATGGATTTTTTTGTAATTTAAGTTTTTTAAAATGTAATTTATAATCTATTTTATAATAAGGCTTTGAATTCATTAAATTTAATTCTTTGCACTTTAAATGACATAAAAGTTTTCCCTGTAATAAGACTGTCCCCCGACTTATATAATCCTGTTCAAAGAGCTGCTATAACATAAAGATATATTTCACATGTGGATTTACTTTCATCCAGTTAAAGCTAGAGCAAATTTTAAAATAGCTGGGTAAGGCCAGGGCATGGGAGTTATTTAATGAAGTCCGGCGGGACAGATCCAATTAAGCGCCACTCTGGGACAACACGAGCGACGTTCCTTTAGAAGACAAATGATAGAGAAGCACACGTGGCAATCGAATTGGAGAGTCACAAATCTCATTTCGAATCTTATTAAGTCTGCCAGCGCTAGATGCAAATGGAATAATTTCGATTGGCTAACTCTTCGCTAGCATGCATTTCGATTTAGCGCTTGACTAAAATGAAGGAATTTTTTTTTTTCGTTTTTTTTTTCTCGTGTTGTATAAATCTATGGATTAAATATCGACGAAGTTTTTAAGAGACTAATTACTAACATATGCCTGTTTTATATTTTAGTAGCAAGATTTACTGGTTCATTTGGCATTTTTATTGGTATTACACATTTCTACACACGCCCTTGTATATTCATTATACTAGTTGTAAAAATGAAACTTTCTATTACGAAAGTAAACAGTAGTAAGTTATGTGTGTACCTACATGATTGTTATACCACTTATAGAAACTAAATAAAATTTTGTTATAACATAGTTTGGAATAGACGCTCCAGAATGAAAAAACAGTTAAATTCTAATATTTACAATTATGGTGACAAAATATCAAAACTTTTGAATGGAAATATCTATATTCCTAATTAGAATGTGAACTTTTTTACAAAAAACTATAAGGAACACTGGAATAATCTGTACAGGAAAAAACGTCAACGACGTTGGACATACTAAGAAGAAAATAGAAACCAATTGTGATATGATTACCAAACCACCAAAACATTTTTAATGGTCTCCTATTTCACTCTGATTCATTTGCACTACCTAAAATGTCGAGGCCTGTCTATAATAAAAGCTATACGGGACTTGATGCCTGAATTTGAAGAAAATGATTGCACATACGATTGATGTCAATCAAAAAACGAAGCATGCACTATACTTCATGCTTTTTGTAGCTTCCAATTTCTAATATTCAAAAGATTCTGCATAAAGTTATAACTTTTCTTTATTGATATTCCATCAAACAGTTTGATTTTGTGGATATATTCCTTGCCGGCGTGAGAAGGATTACAGCATTATGATTAAAGCTGGTATAACAACTTTTTTTCATTGACTAGTTATATGAACTGCAAGAGCTACGTGCATTGAGCAAAAAATCCCTGATGCTGTCGAAATTTCATTAAAACAAAGGAAAGTGTCAAGTGAGGGTATGATAGGCATCTTTATCCTCAACCATTGTTTTCTCAATGAAGTTTCTGTCTCAAGTCTAAGCAAAACTCTACTACAACCAAATATCGCTGTCTAGAAATATTGAGGTGGTTTTCGAATTTTATCATCGAAATGTTCTATCTGAAGTCTTATGAATGCAAAATGGCACTTATTTACATATTGCGTCTTCTCGTAAATGCTTTTCTTAATGTTTACAAAAGCTATAATAAAAAAGTTTGTTGATAGAATTATTTTCTACCTTTCCACCTTTTTCATTACCATCAAAACAAATGTCCTCCAATTTTATTCCAGGGGATTTCAGACTGTAAGTCGGAAATTTTAACCTGCAACTTGCCTTTGTTCGAAGAACACTTTTAGACGTGAAGTCTAAAACATTCCTCTCCACATGATATGAATTTTGGTCTACCATCCGTTACCACATTTAAAGAATCATCGTGGAGAGATAAAGGATTTGTATAACAGGACGAATTGTTTCATTTTCTGTTGCTTCTCTGATTTCATTAACTGTTTCTCCTTTTATTCTTACTCCGTCTATCTCCTACGATTTTCATATATAGAAGTTGTTTCAAAGTCATTTTAGGTTTTTGATTAAGAAGATTTCATTCCAATAAAAAAAGATATTGCCAAAGATCATAAAGATTCAATGTTTATCACTGTAACTTATTACTAGAGTTTAATTGTCTTTAATGGAATTGCTGGAAACCTTGTCTTAAAGTAGTTTTTGCCAAACAAGTATTCAAACTCAGAAAATCATACATTTGCGAGAGGCTCTAGGAATCGATATGAACTTATCAACTGGGAACGTTTTATAATTAACCAGCACATATTATATATATATATTTATATATATATATAAGAGAGGGAGAGATGAGACAGATAAATATTCCTCACATAAATTGACAAGAAGGTAATTGAGGATATTTTAAATAAAACAAAATGAGATCAAACCTAAATAATTTTTTATTTAATGGTGAAGAAAAGGGTAATATAAAAGATATGCTTTAAGAAAACAAATTCTTGTAAATTTTATTTCAAAATGAACAATTAACATCATATTGCAATGTATTTTCAGTATGTCATAATTAAAAATACTCCCGAAAGGCATTCATTTTATCTGTACAATATTTATTAAACTTGTCAATTTTACTTTTCCTTTAAACATTAACATGAATAAATAAAATCATAATTTTCAAAAATGTGCCTTTTGATATTTCTTAAAAATTAACACACACACACAGAATATTTGTAAAGAAATATTTTGATATACATCTCTTTTTATTATTTAAAAATTTTGGTATTCCTGGAACATTTATTAATTAATTTAATAATCTTCTAATAATAAATATCAGTTGAAAAGCTTTTAATATCTCCTTTCTCAATCACAGCTTTCGAAAGTTTCGTCAAACAAATATTTTATTTTCTAACAGGGAACACAGACTTCCTTGCTTTAACCACGCTTCTTCTTCCTTCTTTCGGCTTAACCTTAGATGGTCTAAGATTAAAACAATGTTAGACGGAGCACAAATCGATCTTAATTATTAAAACTTTGTTAACGAACCTGAACATTTCTATTCTCTCCTCCATTAACCGCAGCCGCTCGACGCTAAATTCATAATTAGGAGATGTTGCAATCAGTTTTAATGAGGTTTTCTTAGAAAGGAACATGGTTCCACTCAAATCGATCCGTTTTCTTCTATTATTAAAACATAATTCTTGCGCGGGGACCGTTCCACTTGAGGATAGTATTATAAACTCGAGTAATGAGTGAAGGTCATTATTATTGACTAGCAAGAAGAATGGTGAGTTTGATTAAAGGTGACTCTCCTAAATATTTCCATTTTTCATTGAAATTATGATTTATTTTGAATGAGGAGCTCATAATAGTATCTGAATAATTATATCAAGTCCCATAAAAATTCTTGAATTACAAATTAAGTTCAAATTGTCTTCAGAAACATTAACTAAGCAACATACTTCTTTGCTTTGGATTGCTTATTGTAGTTTTATGTATAAAATTAATCGTACAATTAGTTTTAAATCAAAATATAGCATCATTAACAACTACTTGAATAGTAAAGATATATAGAAGTTAGTAGAATTTCTCCCAGAGAATAGTTATTAAATGTTTTGAAATTTTGTTAAAACATCGAATGTTTAATGTTGCATTGTGTAGTTATAATATCATAACGAATACACTCGTATGAACATTTATTTACTAAAAAATCCCTGATAACTTATTATTTACCACTATTATATAATCGTAAAAATAGGATGAAAAATACATTTTATTCAATATTTAATATCATTTAACAGACATATCACTACAAAAAATATATTGTTTTCTTCTGTCTTTTTTATATATTCACATATATAGAAACAAAAGATTTTAATTAATAACTCTCAATTAGCTTAAGTAATTTTTTTAATATTCATATTTGAATAATTAGTAAATATATTTTGCTGTTTAATAACGAATTTAATTCTTTCAAAAATATTTAGTTTTTTTTTTTTTTTACCTCAATAAGCATATTAATAGGGATTTTAAAAACTTTAATTTCTTTCACCAAGATTTGATTATACTGGTAATTTTAAGTACTTCAATAATTTTTTCTGGATTAATTATTTATATGCATCAATAAATAAATATATCTTATTATCCTAATCGAAAAACATCTTTCCTTGACTAATTTCTGGCTCTTTCACATTAAATAATTAATTATATATTTTAAAAATTAATGAACTGGTATATCATTTTTTACTTTACGACTCTTTTTGGTCATCTACATTTCATTTTGGATGTTGACATTATATTTCACAAACGCCGAAATAATTCAAGAATTATAAAGAAAAAGCTTTAATATGTTATAATAACTAAGTTGTTGCATTAACTTATAATTTTCTTCTTGTTATAAATTATATTAAAAATTTAATGCAATTACTTTAACAATCAATTTTATATATTGTTGCTGTTTTTGGTAAATCTGAAGTGGTTCTTACAAGCAAAAACTTTTTATGGGATGATTTTTTATAGAAATGCACTAAATATCAATAAAAATCTTATAAATAAATTTAACACAAAAAATAAAGCAACTAGTTATTTATTTAGTTGCACTTCATTTAAATCATTTTACATCTGATATTAATATTTACACTTGATTTATTACAAGCCCTACTTAATTTTTATTTTACCAAAAGAAATTGTGTACCTAGATTTCAGAGATCTCGTATTCTTGGGGAATGTTTCTTTAATGGAAAAACACCTAAAGCTAAACTCAACTTATTGATATGACAGCCCGTCGATAAGCAAGGCCAACAGCACCCATATCTGTCTTTTTAATCGTAAATCCTGTGGTTCAAAGAATATGTCCCGGGTAGGTCGTCAGCTTAACGCGAAATCCCCAATGTTTCATTCCCATGATTCTTTAGAGCTCGTTTTATCAATCCAGTGAAGGGATAAGAAACTAAGACAATTTTGCTCATTCCGAGAATAGAACCTACGACCTGTGCGTGGAGATCTCAAGGTTCTACCACTACGCCACAGGGCTTCTGAAAAGACTCACAAGATGTTTTACCTAGTGAATTTTTTTTTCACAATAAGCCAAAAGGAACAAAAAACGAAAATTAAAACTAACTAAAATTTCCATTTAAACATGAAACAGAGCATTTTCCTACATAAACGTGCACTCATTACAAAGTAATTTAATTAACCAAGTCTCAAAGCGATCTTTTCCATTACGAAATGAATCATCTTGTATTGATTAGCTAAAAGCAAACTGAATGAGGGGTAGATTGCTTGGAAGCTCCTTTTAGATACGAAGTTAAGAAATACTGAAGTATTTCGTAACTTCCTAACTGATATATTTACAGGGTTTATGTATCCCAGAGTTAACTAAGTTTTAAATTAATTACAAATGCTGCAATTAAAACTTCGAAATGAAATATAGTTTTTGCTTAAGGTTATACAGAGATGAAAATATCCAAGACGTGGAACTATTCACTTTTCAATCCTGGATGAAAAATTCGGCGGACAAACGGAATAAGGATTTTGTTTATATAGATTCAAGGCATCAGCTGACAAATGAGAACCATTGATTTTATTTAATAGGAATATTTAAATATGAAACTGTTTAAATTTTAGTTATTGAAACTTTTAATTTAAATTTTAGTTATTGAAACTTTTAATTTTAGTTAACTATTAATTTTAGTTTCATCTAATTAAGTTTAGTTACCTTACTTTTAGTTACCTATTACTTAAGATGAGAAATATATTTAAAATTGTTAAAAGTATATTTATTAGATTTGTGATTTGCTTGATTTCGTATAAAAAGTGTTCTGAAACGACAACATACCTTCTTAAAAAAGTAGTGGAAAAATTATTTTAATTACATAAGAAAATTTATGAAATTAAGATCTAAAGCATATATCTTTTTATATATGTATAACACAGATTTGCAAATATATATGTTCGCTATATAGTAGATATATATTATTTTCACCCATTTTTTCGTTCTGATGCAAGAAAACAAGCAACTGATTATTGAAAAATATGATTTCAATTTTAAACGCATTATTTCCAATATAATTTTAAATCTTCGATTCACTTTTTTCACTCGTGCTTATCTATCACGTTATTCAAACAAATAACTTTTTCTTCAATATTGAAGAAGTTACATCCACGTACTCATAAATTTACACAAAATTTCTTCAAGTGGAAAGAATTAATGGAATAAATTTGTTTACTATAATTATTTCATTACTATGCATTTTTCATTTAATATACAATACCAATTAAAAATTTGGAAGTATTTTCTCAATTCCAATTGATAATTAGTTATTTAAATTTAATTTGTTATGCAAACTTTAATTATTTTGGTCTCTAAACTTGTTAATTTGTTTGCTAAAAATACTTTGTAAAGAATGCTTTAATGGAACCACCAAAATACGACCATAACGACATTCAAAATTTGAAAAACTGCAAAACGATTTTCTTCCAATTAGTTTAATATGTATTAGTTTAATTTAAAATATAGCAAGGTTTATAAAGTTACTTTAAGTTACATAATATTAAATGAAATACTATTTTCATCCACATTTAACTATTTGACACAAATGCAAGTTTGAAGAAACTATAAATATTTTAGTAACTTTTTTGTAAATAATTTTTTATTAATTTATATAAACATAGAGGCTTTTCAAAAGCGTATTTTCAGCACATCAACTGTAATTCTGTTTTTATTGAGAATCTGAAATATTTGTGTATTTTTTATTCTAAAAAATGTTATAGCTAACGCGAAACAATGTAATAGATTAAGAAGGGGACTACTTTATACAATTTATCATAAAATCAAATAAATCATATCTATATATATTATAATTTTCCTATATGCACGTATAGAAATTTTTAATTAATTTTATATTTTTAATAATCAATATTTGAAAAAATTATGTAATATAATTCAAAAGAATACCCTTAAAATATGTGAAATTTTGATTAACCATTTATTTCTTCCTATAAAAAAGAAATTACTTTATTTATTGAATATTGGTTTTACAAAAACAAATATTAATTATATGTTGTTAACTTTTTATAAACATGCAGGTCTTCTTATTTAAAAATTTTTTTCCATCAAACTTAACCAGTTTATCTACATGCTAAATTAATACAAGAGAATTATTTCGGGAAAACATTAGGTAATTTGTATAATAAAATAAGTATAAAACATTTATGTTTGCATAAATTTTTAAATAAACACAAATAATTTATAAAATATGATCAATCTTGTGAAAATGCTAAAATGAAATATTCAACAAATTATTCCTTAAGAATTTTTATTGTCGAAACATTTAACAAGTTTAAGTGCAAAAAAGAAAACTTTGGGGAATTTTAAATGATTTCTTTTGAATTTAAACTCTAGAATGAATAAGATATCTTTGCTCAAATCGTTGAGAACCTATCAAAGTTTTGAATTGAATATATTCAAGTGTAAAAGGAATAAATTATCCATAGCTTCACCTGAATGCAAACCGTTTCTCCTCGCTTTAAAATATCAATTTCAAACTATTTCTCACAAACCCATAATAAAAGAAGATATTTTAAAATTGAATATTACTGAGTAAATTCCTCACCATACGGGGGAAAATTCTGAAATATGCAGAGATTGAAAACTTCTCAGAAAATTTCCTTAATTCGAGATAAGGTACATAAGGTTACGAAAATTCGTTGAAATATCGTAAAAACTTTCCCAAAGATATCCTCAAAACCACACTGGTGGGTATATATATCTATATCTATTCATTTTCAATTCATCTCAACTTTGGATTTTCTATTTGAATTCATTGGCGCGAGATAATATACCGCTTCAGAAATATCTTTGGAGAAAATACGCCAACTTTTTCTCTGAGAGTGAAGCCCTACCGTTTACCATTCATGCAAGTACTCAATGGAATGATATTTTTATGGAATTCTGGGACCTTTCACAGATTTCGCCTCTCAGCTCTTTTACTAAAGCTGCTGCGATTTCATGAGCAAATACATCTAAAATTTTCTATTTCTACCAAGAATCCCGTGTTAAAGTTACCTTTGAATTGAAAAGGTTGACATGCTTAGGAAAGTTTAATGGTTACTGCATACATAAATTTTACTGACACTCTGATATTTTAAAAACCATGTAAACCAGTTCATAATGTCAATAATCCGACAGGAATCTCCAAGACAAAATATGCAATAATTTGTCTCTCGATTTTGGGTAATCAATGTATTTTGACTTCCTTCGTGATTAGTTACTACTAATATAACGAAACTAAAAATATTTAAAAATATAAATTTAGCATTCAAGTCATTTTAAATATTTCTTTGAAAATTGAAAGCAATAAATTTTTTATTGTACTTTATTAAAATAAAATACAGAAAATAACCAAATTTGAAATGAAAATAAACTTATTCCATACACATAAAATTATGTTGAATATTTATTGAAGACGAATTTAACTATTAACAATATGACATTAAAGCTCTTGTACAAATATCAAAAATCCTAATAAAAAGTGAAATAAGTTATTTCAATTTAATAAATATATCTAGTCCTGAAGTCTACATGAACTAATGTCACATTATAACATATTATATAATAAATTAGTAATGTACACAAAATAAACTTTCAATACCAGCCTTGAATTATAATATTTTCTGGTGAAATTTATTTTCCTGGTGTATCTATAATAATAATAAAGTAATTATCTAGAAATCCTCTGTAACTTGTAACCAAGTTTCATAATTATAAAATTTTTTACTCTTTATAAAAGTATTTCCATTTTAGTATAATTAGTTTAAAATTGAAACTGATTTCAATCTGCGTAATTGAAAATAAAATAATCCTTGAAGTATTTATGAAACAAGTTTAATAACGCAAACTATATATTTCATCTGTTATTATTAATTTAAGCTTAGAGTATTGTTTGCATTTTTGTTATATGAAAAACAGTTTACTTCAATATTAATCACAAAATTATAAAATAATTTGTGAAACTGTTTTGTTTGTATTATATTTTACACACTGTGTAACTAGTTATAAATATTACAGAATCATGCATTGGAAATTTGACTGAATATTAATGAAAAGTCACTGACCATTTGAAAAATAGATTTTAATTAGTATCATATCTCTGAATAAAATGTTTTATCTTTTTTATCCTTGGAAATTATATTTAATATATCCTAACTACGATAAGTCATTTAAAGTAATGAGTTCAGTTTTTCAATGTTAACTCACATAACTAGATAAAGTCACAAACGTGATAAATTAAATAAATGTGATATAAAAATTAAGGTCTAAATTCCAACTAAAATCTCATTTCCAGTATTCATCATTACAAATGCCACCTACCCTGTCTAATGGTCAGCATACCTGACGGCGAATGGGGAGGTCCTGAGTTTGAATAGACTAGAGCATGGATGTACTTTCTTTCTCTTATCTTTTTCCTTTCTTTGTGTGAATGATTGGTTACCCTTTAAAGGGGTACTTATGGCATGTATATACTGAGAAAGTCGGACTCCACACCAAATTACAGTTCAGTTGGAAAAGTTGAGCAGGGCATTCTATATTACCAGCCTGGCGGGCACACGATAACAACAACGTTATTATAAATGAGTTATTTACTCGTTCAAAATGCAGAGTTCTGAACATGGGACTGTTTCTTATAATAAGTAAATATACAGATGTAAAGGCATTTTGAACTGTATGGTCCATAGTGTAAATTCTCATATTATTGAATACCTCATAATTTTGAGTCGTGTTTAATTAATAAAAAATTCACGATTGTTCAAATATGAAATGAAAAAGACACATTTATCGTAAAATTATAATTTTAGAATCCAAACAAAAGTAATAATTATGAATTAATTTGATTTTTGCTTATAGACGGAATCAATAAGTTTATAAATCACAGCTATTTGACGAAATCCAAAATAAATCACAGATGCAAAGAATATCATTTAATCAGCTACGTAAAGGAAAAAATTTATTAAAATGTTAATTATGGTCATGATTTTTTTAACACTGCTGCCTTATAATTATATTAATCTCTGAACTTATTTTGGCGATAAAGAAATGTCAAGCTGACATAATTGTGACTTAAAAAATTCTTTCCTGAAAAATGTTCACGAACTTAATAATAAGTCTAAACCTTAAAAAAAAAAGGTATAAATATACATTTTTTAACTATTAGGATTTCAAGAAAGAATGCAGAATAACATTAATTTCTTAAATATAAATAAGGAAAACAAAGGAAAAATAATTTTGAAAATGTAAAAACAAATTCTAAGAAAAGTAGAAACAGGAACTCTAATACAAATTTATGAATATTTGCAAATAAATATATATATAAAACATAAATTTTACCTTATAGTTTTAAAAAGGAAAATAAGGAACGGCATTTTTTCAAATGTAAATACAAGTTATAAAATACACATTAAATTAACATTTAATTTAAGAAATGTTTACTTTAATTCTATATGTTTTTGTTTAATACATATGTTTTAACTTATTTATAAATGTTTTGTTTTAATACTATACATAATAAAAACGCCATACACAAACTATAAAAGGATATGTCGACACATTTTTAAACAATAAATTTAAACGGTTAATACAAAATAACAAAAGAGTTATTTAAAGAAAAAGAACTACTCAATCTGAAATTTAAGTATACATAAGGTCAAGAAATCTGTAGAACACAATAAAAAAAAATACAGACTATCAATACTCACAAAAATTTTAGTGAAATCTACAAATGGAATGAAATGTTCTCTAAATTTCCTCACGGTGACGTAAATATTATAAAAAATTGTCAAAATAGAATTTTCTTCATAATTCTTATTATTCCTGCTCTATATGACGTAATAAAAATCCAGGTTGCTAAATAAGCAAGGATAACCACCAAAAAAATCCAAATTCAAAAATTGTACTGATGGACGACAGGAACTCAACTATTTATTGAGTATATTAACTTCTTTTTGAAAATATGTTTAATTTGCCAGTAAATAATATGCCTCAAAAGTTGTTAGGATTTTAATCACTTTGAATAAAATCCATCTTTTAAAAATTAAAGAAGTATACTGGCATAACTTAAATACTAAATGCGAGTGTGCACCATAATAATTTACATTTTTGAAGATGTTAATCTAATTCTCCTTTCATGAACTCAACCAAAATAAAATTTTTTTAACTAATTATAGATAATAAAAGATATTATGAGTAAATCACCAATAAAAGTCTTAACTGTAAAAAGTTTTTTAATGAAAGTGTGATAGTTTTCTTTAAGAGAATCAATTTTATTCCTTTAATAAACTACATTATACACGAGGTTCCTTCAATTTTAACAATTTAAAAATCACGGCACGTACAGTAAATAAAAATTAACTCAATTTAAAAAGCAGTTACATTTAAATAAAAAATAAAGAAATATAATTTGATATTTAAAGTTCAACTGATGATTGCATTTATGAAACATACTATGTAACAATTAATAGCATAAATTCCTTATATAAATAATCAAAACAACAACCATATAATAGAGTGTAAAGTAGATTAAATATCAACATACTTAACTTAATCTACAAATATCATATTATTAAAACTCTAATTTTCGAAGTTCATTAGAATTGTAATGTCAATTTTATAATTTAGATTCATTTTTGCCATTTTTCTTTTACCCAATGGTTATTATAAAATGCTTCTCCATAAGTTCGCAAACACCCATGGAACTGATCCAAATTTTTCTTCCTAAAACATTAATGTCTGAAAATGAATCATCCCAGATTTGACTTTTGCCTGAAAGAATGTTTGACATTTTATAGAGAAGAAAGTAATGATAAAATGAAACTGTTACTTTTAATACGTCTTTTATGAATATAAAATGTAAATGCTCTAATTTAAACAAAAAATTTTATTTTATTTTTGCTAAAATAAGCTTTTTATACAAAAATCTGAAGAATTGTTTGTAATAAGAAGAGAAAATTTACTAATGCTGTTAACATCAAAATTTTATCTTTTACAAATTAAATTTTTATTTTATCTGTCTATCGTAAATACTTATGAAAAATTAATTAATATTTTTATACTGCATAGAGATCCTAAAAATTGTATTTTTAATTTCATATTTTGTTTGATCTTCAGAAATATTGTAATATATTGTATTAAAAATTATTCACTTCAAAGTATTAAGCAAATAGTATATGCACAAATTAAAAATAATATAATGAGTGAGTTTTTTTTTCTTTTTACTTTTTCAGACAGTTTATGAAATTCTAAACTCCTTCTTTTTGAGGTATCCATTCTATGTAGAAATTTAAAGGAAAAATGAAATTATAGTTTGTGTGCGCTATATTTGGTAGATATAAAAATATAATTATAAATAAAATCTTTTAATAAACGGAAAATGAAAATGTTAATTTCATTATTAATAATTTAAAATATTTTAAATTCCAATTTAAATTTATAATTTAATTCAAAAATGTCTTTGAAATATCTACACAAAATGGTTGGTTTCAAGATTAACATAATTTTATAACTATATTCTTAATATTTAGAAAAAAATACTGACAACCGTACATTAAATTTATCAACATTATTTCATTTTTATTTTTATATTATGTAATGCGCTTGAATGATTTGTTACTAACAATATTTTTTAGATTAAAATTACAAAATGAATCAAATAACTTTAAAAAAACCATTAATAAAATAATAAAAAAAATATTTCAAAATGAATAAAGCAATTCTGCGAACACAAACTTTCCTTTTAAGAAAAAAAGGAAAAAAATCTTGCAAAGTACCTTCTGGTCATTAAATGAGATTTTACCTTTGACGTACTGAAATAAGATAGAATTAATCCAATCTGGTATAAAACTTTTATTTTATCTATACTTAATCTATAAAACTGAAATAAGCGATTAAATATTTTTTAAAATATTGTACGATATTTTATTGTAAGGATATGCTATTTCAAATGAATGGAACATTAAAGACTTTTTGGTTTTATTTTTATTTAAAAATGTGAGATCATGACTGTATTTATTAATAATAAAATTACTCAATTATAAACACAAGCTTCTAATAAACAATTATAATATTACGAAAACATTCTTTAAATAATTTCTAAAAGTTTTTATCTATGTGCTTAAATGAGTTAATTATTTTAATGTTTTATATGATTTATATTGTATATGGGTATGCATTTTTTACTTTAAAATATTAACAAAAATGTAAAATATAAAGTCAAAAAAGTTTTATATATCAAGATAAAATTAATAACAAATTTTATTAACAAGATAATAATAAATTCATTAAAGAAAATTAAAAATTAAAAATCAAATTAAAATTCTAATTTTTTCATTTTTCCTTTGGAAGCATTTTATACTCTTATTACAATCACTAATTGTAACTTATAATTCTGAATTCCTAAACAGTTAAAGTTATGATTAATATGTATTTCTCTATGATATGCATTTTCGTGTATGATTTCAATCATCATATTCATTGAAACAACATTTATTTGCTGAGTTTTTATTTAGTTTAATTTACCAAAAATAACCTTAATTATTATTCTAATGCGAAAATGAATAGTGAAAAAATAATTGCACGCGCTATAATGTCAAATGTATTTCGATATTCAAATCATTTATGTAAGAGATTTTCCAGTAATATATTTGCCGAATGAAAGCATTCCAATGAGAATATTAGATTATTATTATTATTATTCATATTCTTTGGGATTAATTATTATAAGAAACATTCCAAACATTCTTAATTAGTTGTAATAATGCTCAATAGTAAAAGATTTATTGATAAATATTTGCGAAATATTATCATTTTATCGAAAACAATTTCATATCTGTGGAAGTATTTTAAAAAAAAAAAAAACATTAATTTTACAGAATTTTCTGACTTGAAGAAGCCAAGTTATTTTTATCTTTGTGAGTATCTTTAATCATGTTAAAAAAAGTTCTTGGATGAATATAAAGATAAATCATGATAACGCTCCTCCCAATTGTTTCATAAATTCGTGGCGGTTATTATAAATGATTTGCAATTACTTTCCACGCATCTCATAAGGATTTATCAGTTTTTATAGTGTTTACTTTGCACCATGAGAGAAAACTTGATGCGAGCACGCAAGATATTACAAGCCATCGCTTACCAACAAATAAAAACTAAACATTCAGTAATTTAAGACCCTCAGATTTATAATCTCGGGAAATATGGAGCGCAAATTTACTCTTCCATTCTCGGCACGAGTCTTCAAAATCTTTTGAGTTAAAAGTAAATAAGGATGGAAAAAAAAGAGAGAGTGAACTCTCTAATCATGAGGATCATGTTTGCAGAAGAAAAAGATGCTGCGATGTACCAAAGACGTGCCAGCCATATTTATTAAAGATGAAAAATTTCTTCATAGATATTTGCCCTTTAGATAACAAATCATTTTCTGATATCCAGCCGATGATTCGAACATTTAAACCGAAATATATTTTTACTTTCTATAAATTTTATTTTTATTTCTCTTTCTCGGGATGGCATCGAGCCGAGAACTTTTTGGATTTTTACGACCGCGATAAAATGAAGTTAACGGTCCAACGAACGGTTTTTACGTTTCTAAAATTGATTTTTTTTTCTACCCTTCTACAGAAGATCTTTATTCATAGGCGTCGTAAAACACCAATGATATTGGAAGAAAAACTTTCTGAATAAAATCTCTATAGTCTGCTGTAGAAAAGAACGTTCCGAATAAGTTGCTCTGAGGGACCGGTAGAAAGAGCTTTCTTTAAGGAAAACATACTCAACTAAAAACGAAAGAATGTGAAGAGGCTTAGTCATCAAAGAGCTATCAACTGTTATTACTTGTAAATATGAGAGAAAGTGCACTTATGAACAAAACTCTTAAGTTCTATGACTTTTATATTGGTCGAATGTAATCGATTTCTGAACAATGTAAAATAACTTCCCTTAAATAAAAGAATTGGTTTTAAGAAGTTGAAATAACTAACTTTTAATTTTAAACTCTTAAGTTAAATGCAAGAAACTAAACTGAAAATTTAAATGGAATTTAGCTGAACTATGTTTACAAAAAAACAATATTTAAATGAATTTTGTTAGAATATAAAATTTGACAATTTTGATCTATGAAAATAGGAAGACGGGTATTTTTCAAATCTATTGAAATATTGGTAAAATATACTTAAACTTTTAACACAGTTTATTAGCTACTTAAACTAAATTTTAATAAAGGGTATCGTAAAATCTTTATTACAAGTAATATTAGATGCAAGATATCGTATTTTATTACAAAAAATACTAATTAAATATATAGGATTAAAATTTTTCACTCAACATATGATGAAAATTGAATTCATTAATTTTTTTATCCAACAAAAAAACTCTACTCTTTTACTTTTTTAAAACTTTTACTCTTGTACCTCAAAGATTCCACAAATTAATTTAAAATAGAGTCCTAAAATTATAAGAAAATTTCATATCTGTCAAATAGTATAGTTGGTGTGCGAATAAAAATCTTTAAAAAACACAAATATTTTAAATTAATTGTATAAAAAGATTAATAATAATAATGCCAAAATGTCATAAGTATTTTTAAATTTGCCAACTTAATTTAAAATGCAAATTTACACAATGCGCTCTTTTGTTTTTCATCTTTCTATTGCAAAAAAACAATGTATTTTAGAAACAATAATTTAAATTTTCAGCAAACTATATTAATATTATGTAGTATCAATTTAAAATTAATTAGTACTTATGTTCTATGACGACTACCTTGGCGATATTTGGCCATAAAAATTTTCATTTGTTATTTCCTTGACTAGACTAACACAATTTAAGTAATATTTATTTAATACTCTTTATTTTAAGGTCCTCTATAACCTATATTGTTAGGGTCTTTTTTTTTAAAGTAATAGTCATATTATTTTGCCCAGTTACCAGATTTTGTGATTTATCTTGGTAGTCGTTATAGTATGTAAGTCCCAATTAATTTTATAAAAACTTTTTTATAAATTCACATTTTTACAAATTAAATATTTTCTTAAAGGAAATTAAATAGAATTGAAATTTAAAATAAAGATACTGTGACTACATCTGTTATTTTGTACACAAATTTTACAATATATTATGTCTTTATAAAAATATTCAATTAAGTTTCTAAGCAAATAAGAGCATAAAGGATTTCTTTTCAAAAAAACAGATAATGAATCTTAAAATTCCTATAGGGATTAAAAACACATTCTGAAAATGCTTAAATATAATTAAATGAAACAAATAATAATTTACAGCAATTGTAAAATTTATTTAAATTAAATTTACATTTCAGATGGAATTTTATATATATATTTCTTAATCAATTGTGTATTCTACGATAAAATTAAACTTCACAAAAAAGCTTTTCCTAAACTAATTTTCTTTTTATATTTTCGTAAGTACGAATGCAGTTAACCTTTTTTATTACTGCATAAGCCACAGATGCAATAAATTATGCAAGGAAAATACATTTGTTTTCTCGATTAATTCCAGATTATGCCTTTTTAAGAGGCTTAAATATACAAATAATTGGCAAGAGAATAACGCCACTTTATCACTTCCAAATGCCAAACCTGATTGTAAAGAGTAGAAAAAAAGATATTTTTCTTTTTGCAAACTTTTGGCATTAAACCAAAATGTTAAACAAAGTAAACATCATTATTTTTAGCTTTTTCTAATCACACGTTATAAATAAGAACTAAATTCTTTAGAAAGAAAAGATAAAGCAAAGGGTAATACAACTTATTATGATTTATTAATTTTCAACCTAAAAAAGTTGTAAGCTAAATTACCCGTTAAATTAATTAAATAATTTATTTTTAATATTCGAATTTTTTAAATGATTTGACAAGGAAAAAGCACTGGGCTACAAAACTATGCATCAAATCAAACTGAACGTTTATAAATATGAAAATCTCAAACAGTTCAGTTTAAGACATTTTTACCATGAATGGTGATACCATAATTAAATTAGTCAAATATTTTTTAAAAAATTATTATTGGTATACAAAAATAGCAATGTATAAACTAGAAACTTATTTTAGAGTGATTCCTGTCTTTTATTAATACAATAAATCTAAAAGTTAAAGAAAAATATAAATTTTTGTACATGTCTGGAAAGAGAGTATATGCAATTGAAAACAATTCTGCATTTGATGCATTTCATTTTATTACCTTTCTTCAAAAATATATGCTAGTTTTATAATTAATAAGTACTATTTAAATCAACTTTCTGAAAAAACTAGATATTCTAACGAAAAATTTTCAAATGAATTAAGCATAAATTTTTGCAAGTTCTAAAACATATTTTAGGAACTTAATGAAGACCCATGAAAAATTTTTCTTTTTAAAGAATTCTAATAGGAACAGAAAATATTTTTATTAAAATTTCTTTAAAATAAGAACATTTTCTGGTGATAGATATTAAAACTTTTAATATTTGTATTAGTTAAATGAATATAAATACTTAATGTTGTGTTTAAAACAGGTACCTGTAGCTACATTTTCTCCAAAATATTGAAATTGAATGACAGCAAAACAAGTAACTAAAATGTACTTTAAGAAGTCGAATATTTATAAGAAATGATTTACAAAAGGAAATGCGTCAAATAGTGAAATATCTGCAGAAAATTTAATGTTTTATCATATTTGAAATGGCATGTCATCAACCTTCAAAGGTACATTTAAACTTACACAGGTAATGCTTACCTTTCAACCTTGTTTAAGAAGCAATTCTAAAACATCACGAAAAATAGAAGATAAAATAATATAGGAAAACGCATTTCTCAAGAAACGCTCTTTCCCTTAAGAAAGTAGTATCCCTAAAAAACATTACCCAATAATCCTTTAAAGTGTAAGTTTTCCATTTTTTTCCAAATGACGGCGCTTTTCAAAAGTGCGATTTGCTATTATTTTCTTCTGTTTGGGCAATATTTCTTCAACCTGTTTTATGGAGGTAGTTTAGAAGGGGGGGTAAGTAATATAAATATGCAGAGCATCAGCACGTTATCTCACGAGGTGTTTTTTTGTTTTATTTTACTTACTATTTTCTCGCCTACGTAGTTGTAGTTTTCGAATGTAAATATTTTATGACTATAGTTTCTTGTACTTCCATCATGTATCATTCTTCCATTTTTTTTATTCGCAGACTTCCTCTTTTTGGGAAACAAATTTGCATCCGTTTTCGACAATTTTTGTTTATTTAGTTTGTTTTTGCTTAAAAATAAGACGCAGTTTCTTAGAGCTTTATCTAATATTCATAACTACACTACTTTCCGTTGGATACAAACTTTCAGTTGTTTCCCCGTGATGAATGCAGCAAAGTTGTTCTTATTTTTCAGAAATGCATCACAGAAAATAGAACAGAATATCTGAGTTATATTAGAGATTTCACAAAGAATAACTTTGTTACAAATTTTCATTTCCTTCCCTAATAACATTACTTTAAACCCTAGGTCCCTATTGAATTAGTCTTCATGTTCAAAAATGTGGCAAAAGAAGTTAAGAAAATCCACATGTTTTATCTTTTCAAAAATATATAAAATAAGCTTCAATTTTTTATTTCAATACACATAAATCCCATAAAAATGTTATAAATATTTAATTGGTTTTATTGTGATGAATTCTATAAAGCTCAATCAGGTGTTTGAAATTAATTAGAAAATTAGTTATTATGGCTTCTTCCGAAAATGAATTCCTTCATCAACCATTTACATTTCATTCATATCAACCATCCCTTTTCATAATAAAATCAATTATGAACATCATTAATTGCAGCAGAAAATTAATGATGTTGATCATTGGTTTTTATGTTGATCACAAGATATTCATTTTGGTAACTCTTAATAACGCTAATATCTTGTTTCTCTTACCGTAATAATATTAAGGGGACGAAATACCATCCATTTGTCAAAGCTGAGTAAAAATAATGAAGCTATTACTCTGAGATAATTCATAGCTGTCAATCTCCAACAAATTCATATATAGTTTAAAATAATAGTTGCAATTTAAATATATCTAAACAAAAGCATGATTCAATAACAGAGAAAGAAAAAAGTATTTTGAAAATTCAGCTCTTTCATGAATCAATAAGAAATCTGTCTTTATATAAAGCAAATATATATATGCAAACCAAAAGCTTTCTATAAAATATATACTGGTTTGCATATTATATATGCAAACCAAATTGTTAATGTAATATGCAAACCGATTGTTTGTGTAATTCTGATAAATTTTAGTTGTTGAAAATCATTGCTATTGTCAAACATGTAGCCATTTTACCAAACGATTTGTAGAAACAGTCACTAAATTCTTAAATCTCTAGAGAATATTTTTATGATTTCCTAATTTAGTAAATTGAATTTAATTAAATTTATACCAAGAGTAATATGAAAATTCTGATCTTAACAATCATACATTTCCCTCTAATAGTAATTCACACTTTCTTTAAAATAAACTTTTTTAAACTTTTGACGTACAAAATTCCTTATATTTAAGGAGTTTTAAATGCCAAAAGCGTTTTGTGATCATATCCTGCCTAAAGATTAGTCTGTTTCTATTCACCTTATTTGGGTTATTCCCATGAAAAAATCCCTCCTAATTGTGCTTCTTCTAAACATAATTCCCAAGTATATTCTTATTTTCTCACAATTAAGAAGCTTTCTGAATTGTTTAATATACAAAATACACAAATATCTTATACAATTTTACACGCAAGAATTTATATATATTCAAAATACAGAAATATTTATATAGGGTTAACTTTTTGTATATTTTGTGTAACATTTAGGAAGAAGCTTTTCTTGGCCGCAATTTAAAAGATTAAATGCATTTCATGAACAAGCACTGTGGAGCTGGCTGTTGAAGGTTAATGGATCGGTTTTTAGTTTAATAAATAATGGGTTCACACAACTCCCATTTTAAGTATCTATTTTTGTCGCAATTCAGAAACTTTCAGATTACTTCCTGGTGGAATTAGCCGTTGTCTACATAAGCTGGCCTAAATTTGGTAAATAAAAGATAATCAACAAGAAGATAAATGCTTGACAATCATGAGAAATAATCCTTTTGAGTGACTATCATGATAGTTATTGTATCCTATAACCATATTATCAACCGCGAATATGTTTGTTATATCCCACAGAAATATATTTTTAAAATAAATAAGCATTCAACTTTAGGATTATATAAAAATTATAATATCACAAAAGTATATGTATTTCATCCGTTGAAAAATTAAATGATAGTTAAATAAAAAATGTTTAAATACCCAAATAGTTTAAAATTGCGATATGATATGTGGTAAATAGTTCAGATCTTTAATAAGCATTTGAGTAAATATACAAGAACTTCAATCAAATCACTGTTTATTGTTTTACTTATTTATTAATTAAATTAATTTCTCTTATATTAATCTGAGGCCTAATTCCTCACCTTCTTAATTTCTCATTTTATCTATTATATCATTCCTATTTTTAATCAATTTTCAACGTAAGACTTCAGCACAGTATCACTCACTGCAGTTCCAGAAGTATTTACTTTCTAATTAACTCCCTTATCAGAGTCTCCTTCAATTAAAACGAATAGTCGAATAAGGTTTCTTACTTTTTTATATCTAATTGTGCCTAATAACTAATGAAGACACCTGAGAATGAGAATTTATTTGCTGAATTTTTCACCTTGACTATTACAGCTTTCAAGAGACATATGAGAAATATTTTTAAAATCTCTGGTTTTGAAGAGAAAAAAATGTAAATGGAAAATTAAAAGGATAGCAAATATTATGATTAATTACTGTGATTTTTTATATGAAATATATCATTTTTCAGTTTTTAAAGCTTTCATTAATTTAGTTTCATGTCATTTGAATAATGAGCTTATAATTCCTCTTCATCGATGTCGTTAAATAAGTAATCTTCACAATAAGCTCTCTAATACATAATATGTAAATTATTTAGAAAAAAACATACTTTTTATATAGGATTATTCAGATAGGACGCACTATAATAAAGTAGAAATGTTTAAAAGACGAATTTTATAAAAATGCGCCATAATGAAAATTTTTTTGTTCAGACACGAAGGCTCGTTATATTAAGTATAACTGTATAATATATTAAGTAATACTGGCACACTATTATTGTAAAATTAAATAAATCAATAATTTCTAAATTGACATTATTACTTATTGAAAGCACTTACTTAATGAAAAATTTTTAAATACGGTGGGCATTTTTATTGTTACTTTTCCTAAAGGAGAAAATTTGAAATGTTTGCATTTACATGTGTAAAAAAGCTTTCTGTATATTTCATTTAGAATTTTACTTTTCATCAATATTAAAGTCATTCAGTTAATATTTTAATTTATAACTATTGAATTTTCAAATTCATTCGATACCATACTATTTTTAATTTAAAATGAATACAAAAAAGTTATAATGCTTTGTTATGGATTTTTGCAATCGTTTTTTTATTCATTTATTTTTTATACATTTACATACAGCAAAATAATATTTGGAAATAAATAAATAATTTTTTTAAGTTTTTAAAATTACAATACATGTACTAATTTACGTTTTTATTATAAAATCCATACACGCGTCGATTCTCTTTATTGGACTGAATTGAATAATAATACAACTGATAATTTATAAAAGGATTGAAATATGTAATTGTCTATTTTTGTGCGTGTGCACGCACATATGCACAAATGCATAAAGTACATTAAAGTAAATATTTTTCTTTTATTTCACGAAAGAAGGTTTTGAATGCAAATATTATTTCAGGATTATTTCTAATATTACAAATACATTAAAAACGTAAAAATCACAAAATTCATCGCTTAGATAAACAAATATGTTGATATACCTAATCATATGTGGATCTGCATTTCCGTTGGTTCATTAAAATGAGCATTTTCTATGAAAGATTAAATCACTAAATTAAATCATATAAAATAACCACTTATCGGTATTTTTAATATTTTCAAGGTGTATGGCAAGTATTTTTAATACAACTGTGTTACTGAGTATTTTTACTTTGGATCATTAAATGACTGTAGTTAAATTGAAAAAAGTACTCTTCTACCCCTAAGTACTGTTCTACTCAGACCTTACAATGATGCTTGCTATGTGACCGTCGAAATTAAATTGCATTTTTACGTATTTCTTTAACTAACATCTAAATAGTTTATTTACACTGTATTCAAGGATAAAATAATGAGGAAAATGTTAGCTATCCAAACATATAAGCGTTTTGTCATGTATGAAAGATTTTTAGGTTTGTGTGTTCTGTCACTTAAGAAAAATCAAATCATTCAGTAGTTATATGACATTTAAATGTAGCCTGTTTTTGTAAATTAGACATATACGAATAAATTATAAAGCCAAGCCCAATAGTCTCACACAAGGAATTTTTCTTTAAAGTGAAATATATTTAATACATGACCATAAGATATTAAATAAATGAGACTTATAACTATGCCAATTCTAGCTGATTATCGCGATATTGAAAGGTATCTTTTAATACCACCAAAGTGACAAAAAAATGTAATCAAGCTTATAATTTCTTTTTTTAATTAGCAATTTTTATTTTATGTTATTCCAAAAAGTTTAATAAGTTATTATTTGTTTTTTATGTTATTCTAAAACATAAAAATGTGTATTAAGGCTTATTTTTTCTGATTACTCAAATTTAGATCAATCTTTTTTTAACATCGTTAATTAAACATCGAAAATCATTTTAAACATTGTTGATATCTAAATATAAATTTTCTACTACATGAACTTTTTAATGGTTATGTAAAAAATATTTTGTAATGAAAATTATTATAATTCATTCTATAGCAACTTTTTGAAACAGCATGCAGTCTCATCACAAGTTTTAAAAATAATATTTCTTGATCAAAACCAAATGCCATTTTAAAAACTGGTATAAAATATTTATATTGTTTGAATCTTTATTTTGATAAATTGAAATTACGTATTTCTATGCAATGTTTCAAATTTTATAACAAAACAAAAAATAATAAGTTTTGAATTTATACCCAAAATTATTTTAGTCTTACTATTATTTCGCTAAGACCATTTCCTTAATTAAGACCCAAATAATGAATTAAGCTCTCATATGATAAAAGATAATTTGAATAAAATTTGACAAGCTGAATTCCACGTTTATGGAGCTTATTCAAATTAACCAATCTAATAAAACATTAAATGGAAAAATGATATTTGAACAATAGAACTAATAATCAATTGTTTTAAATTGCCATTATAATTTACACCAGCAAGTTTTTAAGATTAAAGTTAGAATCTATTCAATACATAAAATTAACACTTAATAATTTATTTTAGACTTGCCAAATTAAATTTCATGACGCTATCAGTATTGCTTTCGACTGAAAACTTTTTCCTTAAATGATAACCTTATAACCTAAAACAGAGTTTTCCATTATGAAAATTGCAAACTAAAACGTAAATAGAGCTTTTAGAGATATTTTCATATTTTATTTGGGACAACCTGGCAAATTATCAAATAATATATGTAGTTGGTAAGGGATTTGAGACCATAAAATCAGTCAAGTATCTGATGGTTGAACAGTAAGAGCTCTGTGTCTATCTCAGAGTAGTAAATTGGTTGAACTTTTACCACGAGCAAGGATATCTGTAGAGATTTGAAATTTTTTTAAATTGTAAGCTCTTGTCGAATTATACCACGTTGTAAAATATGACTGCAAAACCAGATGGCATTTTTAATAGAAAATAAACAATTAATTATCAGTTTTCAGGGATTATTTCAATAATTTATCTAAAATTATTCCCTCTGTTTGAGCTTTCCGGTTTCCTAGAATTAATGGTATTTAAAGTA